>SJJU01006100.1:0-22136 GCA_012932125.1 Conopomorpha cramerella | reverse complement strand
ACCTATTTATCAGGAATATAAAGCAAATAAAAAAATTGAGTTAGCGTATTTCTCTAACATCCAGTCGGGGACTACGCATTCGCTGAGCATCAGCGAGACTGCAAACACAATCCTGAACACCTTGTTACCCGACGACGACACAACAAACGATAATGACCTGCATAAATTGATAAAGGAATGCGCTAATACATTACCAAATACTTCACACTCCGCGTTACCAACAATAACAGATTTTTTGAACATTGTAAAAACACTACCTAGGAACAAAGCCGCGGGAGAAGACAAAATTTCAAACACAAGGATAAAAGCCGCCGTTAAAACTTCGGGACATCAAATATTACACGTATATCAACGATGCATAGCGGAGGGCGTCTTCCCGGCGTTGTGGCGTCGAGCGTTAGCTAAACTCATACCTAAAGCCGGAGACAAACCATCTAACGACCCAAAGGGGCTTATAGATTAATATCTCTTCTATCAGCGCTAGGCAAGCTCGAAAGACTCGTAGTACCGTTACTGGTACCGGGCGGAGTCTCCTTCCATGAACAGCAGTTTGGCTTCACTGAAGGTAAATCGACGATCGACGCGGCAATCTCGGTGAGACGTCAAGTAGAACAAAGTAACTCAAAATACGTTTTAGGTATTTTTCTCGATATCGCAGGCGCGTTCGACAATTTATGGTGGCCAATATTGTTAATCAAATTAAAAAACCGGGGCTGTTACAAAAATATATATTCCCTTTTAATTTCGTACTTTGAACATGGGTCTACTAAAATAAAATTCGGAAGCAACTATTGTCAAAAAGCGCTTACCCGTGGATGTCCGCAGGGTTCAGTCATCTCGCCTTATATGTGGAATATAGGGTTTGATGACTTCCTGGAGACACCGTTACCACCTGGGTGTTCTCTGACCGGATACGCAGATGATGGTTTGCTCTTAATACAAGGTAACACGCGCCGTCAACTTGAATCAGCAGCCGATATAAGTTTAAAGAGAATCGCCGACTGGGGAGAACGTAATAAACTCAATTTCGCGCCAACAAAGACCTTTCAACTCATACTTAAGGGAAACCTTAAGGTCCCGCCCTCAGTCAAATTTAAAAATATGAATTAGTTCTCGGAACACTGTACGCTATTTAGGACTTATATTAGAAAAAAACTTTAGCTTCCTCGAACATATTAAACAAATCGGTGAAAAAGCAAAAACAAATTTCATGGCAATATCTAATATATCGCTCCCGACGTGGGGGATAAAATTTCGTAATCTTAAATTAATTTATGTCGCAACTTACTTAGAGACCATTACCTACGGCGCCGCGGCTTGGGCTGATAGAACCTTTATTTGGGAGGCTCGGCGTAAACTCCTTCAGAGTCAACGGTTGGCACTTATTTTCCTCTGTAAGGCCTATAGAACCGTCAGCACAGACGCCTTACCAGTACTGGCTGGGGTGCTACCCGTTGACCTTGAAATACAACGTAGAGCATCTCTGTTCTACAGCTCCAAAGAAATCACTAAACCAGACTTCGTTCAACAAAGAAACACGCGTAACATTAAAGAACTTTTCAAAGCTCCTAAATTAGTTCAAAATAACATTATTTCGGAATGGCAAAAACGATGGGACTCTACGACCAAAGGTAGACATCTGTATCAGTTTTTTCCTGCAGTAGTAGATAGATTACAAAAAACTTGGATAGAAATAGATCATTTTGTAGCCCAATTTTTAACTGGACATGGAAATTTCAAACAAAAACTTCACTTAATGACATTAGTTCCTTCGCCTTACTGCGAATGTTCTAATATTAACAATAACGTTGATCAAACAGCTCACCATATCCTCTGGAAATGTGAGCTTTGGACTGAAGAGCGTAATTTAATGTTAAATGGCCTGATAGACTTATCTGGGCCCGTATATTATCCGGACCTTGTCAAAACCTTGAGGAACTACCGCGCTTTTAGACGATTTACTGAACAGTATTATTGGAAAAATAATAAATAGCTGATAGGGCCTTAGCAGTAGGTTAGAACGTCAGCCCCGCTAGGTTTAGCCCTCCGCATTCACCCGTGGTGCTTTCCCGAAAGGCAATTTGTGCCTCGATTGTAATAATGCTGTCTCCCACTATTTAGGTTAGGGAAGTCAAAAAAAGAAATCATATGTATGCATTGCAATGCAGCGCATATATGTATTTTTTCTTCTTATTTCTATACCGTCTTTAGTTTAATAACTATGTGGGATCCAAGACAGAAGGCTAGGCCCCCGGGATCTAGCCCAGTCGTCACTGATTGAGCTCTTGTCTATTCTGGATGCCGCTGTAGATCCTGGCTCTAACAGGAATCACAGTGGTGGGAAAGTGGGTGGGAATATCCCGGTAAGTGCTTTAGCTACTTAACATGGGATGAAGCCAATGTGTGTGTTGTTGTAAAAAAATGTTTTTATATCAGGCACTGCGATTGGTTGATACAAGCTTAGTTGCACAATGTGTGACATAACAGCCAATCACAGCGTGCAATTGTTCTATATCTTGTCTTTTTTGACGCGCTTGCTAGGGCTGCAGACATGGTTATGCCCATCAGACCTCCCTAAATATTATGTTTGATGGAAAATATCGTCCGAAAAATTAAAAGCTAAAATTTGCCATTATAAGCTAGCCAAGAAGATATTATCATGTCATAAATTGATTTTTTTTAAAAATCAATTTATGAAAACAGTTAATGAATGTCGTGTTACCCTTTAGCTGAACTAATTTAGGATTTGATGAACGTAATATAAATATACTTCTGAACGCGCACATTAATAGTTGTTACAGCATTTGACAGGATTGGACAACAAATGTTTGACATGTAATAAACAAATTTAAATTATTAAGTATTCATTACACATATCGAGTTTTCATTGTTTTTAATATGTATTCTGCTATTCTGGGTGGAGACAAATCCAACGAACCAATAACTATGAAAATCGGTTCAGCAGATCTTGAGTTTTAAGTGTTGTAACAAACCCGTATTTGTTTTATATATATAGATGTTAAAATTTACGCTCTTCCTTTTATTTCTGCAATCACTTTACTTTTTATTTTTACAGTGGCAACTATAAAGGTAGAATAGATATTTGTAATAAAAGATGTAGACGAAATAAAAAGGATAGGTCTATTAGGTCAGTGACAAATGGAGACCTGTAATATCTATCTACTCCTCTGAGAGACAGGCGTGAAGTGTAGGGCCTAGAAAGCTGAAATTGTTCACAGGGGTTCCTTTTATGATGTTTATGTGAGATAAGAAAGGATTTTTCATGAATAGTCCTCTAAGGGGACGAAAAGGGGGGTCGAAGTTTATACTTACACTAGCTTTCTGCCCGCGGCTTCGCCCGCGTGGACTTAGGTTATATTGCGGTATAAAGACTAGTATAGACTTCTATCTTTATGTATGCAAAATTTCAAAGCAATCGGTTCAGTAGTTACGGCTTTAAAGCGGAACAAACAAACAAACTCACTTTCCGATTTATAATATTAGTAAGGAAGTAAGGATATAATAGCAGGGAATAATGTATATTGATAAAACGAAGCCGAGTCAGCTAGAATGTATATAAAATACAATGTCTGTGAATCTTGCACCCCTTGATAACTTTACTCTTGTCATCCAGATCAATCAGGAGCTCCGCACCTGTGGGGCGCCGGCAGCGGAGCGCGCAAGGGCTGGAGTCGCAAGCGTACTTCCGCGCCACAGATGACCAACGTGCACGGCTCGATGCCGAGAATCGCTCTGGTGCTGCGCTCGCGCAGGAGCTGGCCAGTTGCGCCACAGGCTTATAGAAGGTAAGGAATAGTCATTAAGGCTTATTGTAACAATGTGATGAACGATAATTGCAGCTACCATGGTGTAATAATTCAGGTGTACATATGAAAATAGAGTTAGATCAGAGAAAAAATCTATTACCTACTTTTAGGTAACTGTGTATTTCGTTGTTGATTTGAAAGCAATGCCCATTTTATATTTAATTTTTACTGTTTTTAGTAAGTCATGTAGATTTACTAACTAAAAATGAACCTATTATATTACTAATGTGAAGCGTAAAGATAAAATTGCTGCTGTCTGCTACAAAAAATATTTTTTCAATAAACACCAGAAATGTACGTGCCGCTATTACATTTTGTACGCGAGAAGCTGAACTCTACCGGCTTACCAGCGGTCCATTGTTAATACACAATTTTATTCAACCTTTGAGGATAACTGTAGGTAAAACAAGTTTTAATCCCTTTGAGCTGAAAGTAATTCCTCGTAAATTTTATTTCAATCTTTTTAAGTAGTCGCCCGTGTTGTGAATGTAAATACCCTCGTGTGGTTGTTGATTCTGTAGATAACCCAGGCTCCAATTATTTGAAGATTGAAAAAGGTATCTCATGTGGGATATCAACAAAACAGTGTCAAGTGCGTGTATAAATCCCGCACAGACAGTTGATGTTTGTAGTAGGTGTGTAGGTGTTTGTAAGGCAGACATTAGACGATACGTTTTGATCTCAGTTTTACCAAAGTCATGATTGTGATTGACGAATTTCCCATTGTCTAATATAGTGAATGATGTTTGAATTAGTATTAGTAGTCATTCTATAAATCATGACTGATGGAATTGAATGACGTTTGCATGAGCGTCTAATGTCTGTCTTAGTCAGTAGTCAAATTTCAATTAACAATAAAAAAAAATGCATAAAGAATGGGTTTTGAGTGCACAGGACCCACCCAGCACCAGAGACAGCTGAATGCCATTGGGAGATTGATGCCACTAAAATTCTGTCACTAACCTGTCGCCATCAATATAGGGCCTTTTTATTGTTATTTTATTCCTAATATTCCCTATTAGGATTTACCCTTCGTCAACAAAAAAGTAAGAAGAATTTACGGTAAATACCTACCCACAATTTGTTCTGCGAGTTCGTTAAAGCCTTAATTTTTTAGCTTGCGAAAGCACTTCAGATGTTTTCGAAGTCCCATAAACAGGACGAAATTGCGTTGCAAATGGCAATGGATATCCCAAAGAATGAGGTGAGAATAGGGTAATTTGCAACGCGTACGATTTGTGGCCTACGAGGTGCCGCAGTACGCTGGGGCGGACTGAGCTTCAGTAGAAAACAAATTGGACTTTTTTTTAAATTTTATACAGGTTGTAAGTGTTAAGCTGCGATGTGGTCTACGATCTATCGTATGGCTTGCCTATCTTATCTTGTCTTGATTATTAGAGGTGCTAATAGATACACCCGTCCCATTGGGAATTTTTGTCTTTTCCACTGTGATAGAGCTCAAAGGTTGTGCTTTAAATAATTGCTCTAGTTCTGTATATAGATCCTAAGTAATTATTTTTTTGTCTGGCGAGTGCGGGACATTCACACCTGGTATTGTAAAGTCATTGTTTTGTCTAGGGCTTGCCTTTTAGCTAGGTACCTATCAGTGGCGTGCACTGGCTATTACGACAAGGTTGGCAGTAATCCCTAAGAATTGACACATATATACGTACAGGTAACTTGTCTTTACGAAACACGGTTACCTACCTATCTACTCACCCACAAAAAATAGGACATTCGTTAGTATATGTAGTGAGTATAACAAAAAAAGATCTAGCAATAACTGTATTATTAGGTTGGGTAGCCAAAATACTACGGTAGGCAGTGTCTTTTTGCCTATATGGTGTGCACGCCACTGGTACCTATCCAGGTACCACAGCGAAACAGAAGTAGGGTGAGGTACCCTGACCTGTTTCGCTTAATGGCTTCACCGAACAGATATGTCGAACATGAACGGAGGATGCCCGACCACTTGGCGGTATGCTTTTGTTTTCAAACAGAAATTTATTCCGATGGGGGACGTTTTCCGACAATGAGATGAAATTACTTTTCAGTTTAAATGAGGGTAATATTTTCTTTTATTCCGTTTTCGTAATGCTGAAGGTTTTGTTTGCAAAAAAAAGTGGATTCGTTACGTTCTGGTTCCCTTGCTCTACTTCATTGGATGACAACTTTATTAATAACGTGAAGTCGAATTTACCTATTCATGTATATATTCATGTTGATAAAAAAGTTCATTTCAAGGAAATGTTTCTTCAATATCACTTACATTAGTTAGTTAAGTCTACAGTTTGCAAACAATAGAATAAGGTATTAGATACTTACAGAAATACATTACAACAAAATACGTCTATTTTTTCTTTCTCGATAGCCATTATTTTCATCTCAAATTTACCCTAGAATTATTGTCAATTGTAAAAAGCCACAAATGAATGAATGAATGAATATACTCTTTATTGCACACTGTACATTACAAATGTAAAAAAAATCAATGGAAAAATTGCAAAAGGCGACGTTATCATAGCGATTTCTTCCAGGTAACCTAATATAAAGATAAAGGAAAATTACAAAGGAATAAACAAAGGCAAAATTTAAATTTGAAAAGGATTATCTTTTAGATGTACTTTGTCAACAAAAAATCGTAAAGGAAAACTTGGTCGTTCCTACGATTTTTTAAAGTTCCCCTTGATTTATCTGGCCTGCCATTATCAAACTCTGATTGGCTCATCATAGCACCGCCTCTGAAAATTTTATTTCCGAGGTATACGGTCGACTTAAAACCCTCCTTTTGTGAAGTCGCTTAAAATACTCTTCATTTTGTAACATGCGTTATAGCTGTAATACGAACTTTGTGTTTAATTTTCTGGAAATGTACAGTTCAGAAATATGTAGCTGTTTATTATTTACTCTGAACTCCTGCAGTATCACTGATAGTTAAATAAAACACTCGGTAAAGATAAACTGGCGGTCCGCTGATTAATAAATATGAACCGAGAGTTGACGCTAGTTAGTTTTCTCATACTTTAACGTCGACGGTCAGAGCAGGTAAAGTCGTACACGTTTATGAGTTTATTTAACACGAGGATTATTATGAATGTAATTACTTTATACTGGCTTATATTTATATAAACATAGACTTCAATTCAACATATAATTTCGTATTCGTATTATTATAAAGTATACGTTTCTCTCGAATCAGAAACGATGTGTTGTACCAAAGTCAACGATCTTGATCATCGTTTTAGCAAGCTGAAGTGGCAGTGGGCTGAGGATGGTGCTTAAACATGATGGAGAAGATTGGAGAAATGGAGAAGATTGAGGCGGATAATGATACAATAATTTTTGTGTGGAGTAGCAATATAGGTAAATCATGCAAATATATTGTTATTATGATTATTCTTGGCGACGGGACCGAACACGCGTTCGTCTTCCTAGAGGCAGATACTCTAACTACTAGTTCGTACCGGTCGTCCGAGAGGCAAATTGATGCCAAGAAACGAACTCGAAAGGTTTACTACTCAGACACGGGATACCTACTTTAGGCCTTTATCCCCGGTCGATAGGATAACAGTTGCGACTCATGGGCTTCGATCAAGGAAGTGAATTCCCGTAAAAAGGGAGTTTGATCTTGTCACTATCAAGTGATTCGCTCGCTTTTTACGATCTTTACGAGTTCATGTTTGGAAGTTAAATTGAATTCAATAATGAAAGGGACATTTGGGACTTTCATCATATTGTTATTATTTCGATGTTGGTTTTTTTTGACAACACTGATAGTGTTGATAGAAAAAACTTTCATAACTTTTAGTAAGTTACAATAAATGGTGGTTTTTTTTTTTGGTAACACAATGAACAAGCGCTTGACCACCATCCTGCATGATGTTAAGCAGCGATGTGGGCTACGATGGAGGACGCTTGTTCATTAGGTAGGCCATTCACCCGCGACTTGTAAATCAGACTGCACTGCGCAGGAAACACAGACTCCGGAAACTCATTCCACATCCTGGCGGTTCGCACTATTAAGGTGGACGCAAACCGTTTAGGTTAATACGTCACATGCCTAACAGTAGCGTGCACTGGCTTTTACGACAAGGTAGGCAGTAATCACCAAGGATTGACACCTACTTTTTTTTTAAATAAAAATATTTAAATTATAATATTTATTTTTATTGTTAAATATTATTATAACGATCGAAATCTAAAAAAAGGAGTGTTTTTTTTATATAGAGGAAACTGAATCACTTAATAAAAACACTGAAAAAGAATAACGTAATAGAATACAGTTAACTGTCAGCCATAGCCGATAATATCATATAGAAGTACCTATACTGTATGAACTTAAATTCCTTTTACATAATTAAGAACCAGACAGAGATGGTCCACTTATTCATATAATTTTAAAGTTAAACTGGTTCAAGAAATTCTTGTTAACTGCTGTGAACGTGGCTTCACTTGGAAATCGACGCTGGAGAAAATCACGTAGGAAAGCATAATGTCTAGGCCGTGTAATGCATTTTAAGTTCATTCTTATCATTAAATGCACCATTTGTCAGTTATATGGGTTTCTAACACTGAAACATGTCGTAATAAAAGTAATTATTGTCTTTATCATGTTGCGAATTGCTCTAATTAATCAAGACGGTGGAGTTTAAGAAAAAAAAAATGTTTTGTTTAAATAAAAAAAGGGTTGCGGTTGAATTCCAACAAAGACATTGCTTCGACAGTACTGAACTTTGAAAACACATACATCGACAAGTCAATAGGTTACTTTTAGGTTAAATAAGGTTAAAAACTATAATCTGGTAAATTTGACAGTTCCTATTTGACGTAAACGTCAATGTCCAATATTTTCCTCCTGACCAAACATTGAACGGACGTTTAAATATATTTAGCCAAATCGGTCTAGCCGTTCTCGAGTTTTAGCTAGACTAACGAACAGCCATTCATTTTTATATAATAAGATTATCACATTACACCATAATCACACTTACAATATTTGTAAAAACTAAAAAAATATACATTTGTTGAAGTTATTCTCGAATGATTTTTTATTTTATTATTATTATTAATGATGAATGTTTAATACGAAAACCATTGGTTTTAAACACTGTTCAAACACGATTCCCATTAAATTGTCACAATCGATACAATTTTCGAAAAATTGAATAATTTTATAGTTTACTGCTTCGTGCTGCCCATGATCGCTTTAATGTACTTCAATTACTACGCATTATTTTTATTAAAACTGCTACACACTAAAGACACAATATTTTCTTAATAACAAATCTAAGAACGAAAACTTCGAGTTGCGAAATCTGTGCTGTTCTAATCGAATGCAACCATGTAACAAACATCACTGTCAGGTACCTATCAGTATCGTACTGACAGGCACCTGTCTACTACAGTAGCGTACTACTGACGGGACGTCATAAGGTTCACACACACATCACAAGATTTTTCTTTTTTGAAGAAGAATTTCCTTCAAGAAAAATATATCTTTCACGTACCTACATATTTTTTTCCAATGAACGACATTGTGTAAACAGGCTCTGAAAACGAGGATCAGTGGTAGGTAGTACAGCCCGACTCCAACTCATTACAAACCGAGACGAAATTTAATTAGAAGTCAGAAAACTAATTACCTATGTACATTAAATAAATGAAATAGAATGAAAATAAGTTTCTCGATCAGTATTAACTTTATTTGTTGGTTAATTAATTTTCTTCTGAAAGTCCAATGTTATGTTCGGAGAAAACCACATCTTCAAGTTAGAAACTAATTTATCTCGATATTTCTAATAAACGTAAGTTTTTATATTCTGAACTCTCAGAACCGTCTTGAAATCATTGCACTGGATACGAATATTTTTATATTAAAAAAGTTACGTTGAAAACATATCAAATTGGTTTAGGTGATACTGTGGGGGCCACGTGCTGTCACGTTTCTGGGTTTAGTCTTGTGAACTCTGGCTTTCAGTAATTGTAACCTGATATTATATAATCCGAGCAAATTTGGGAGTTTTCATACCTATATCTTTATTTAGTCCTATCGCTACGAGCAGCCCTCGTTGAGAGTACATCGCGAAGGAAATGAGGAATTTACTCCAAGAAAAAAATGTTTTAGTTCCAACTTGTGTCATGCAAAAAATAAATCTTTGGGGTTCGCGGGCACCGGAGCTGCGTCCGGTTGCCGAACCGTGTTTATGTCCGGTCTCTATGAAGCCAAGCACACGATACCGGAGCTAGCGCCGGTTTGCCACGCAGTTTGTAACTTTTAAAAAACACTAAAAAATATGTGAAAATAATCTCTTGAGTCTTGAATAAATATAAATAAATAAAATAAATAAATAAATATTTTACAACAACACACACATTGCCTTCATCCCATGTTAGGTAGCTAAAGCACTTGTGTTATGGAAATCAGACAACGAGATATATTTACTTATATTTTTTTTAATTTAAATACATACTACTTATATAAATAAACACCCAGACACGTCCAACAAGTACTTAAAAGCTCATCACCTAAGTACCTGTCAGCGGTGGGAATCGAACCCAGGACCCTACGGAGCAGAGGCAGACATGCTGGCCGCTACACCAACGGGCCCGTCTGAATAAATATGTGGTGCGATGATAACTTCAGAGAGATTCTAAAGATAAACTTGGGTTTACGTAACGGCGTAACGGGGTTGATATTTGGTTGCCCAATAGGACGAAGGGTATTGCTTTTTAGAATTTATATTAGCTTGTTTGTACCTCCGACGGTGTGTTCCTCGGCACCGTTCAGGGTTTACTGGTGCGGATTCATATATTTTCGCCTACATATTTCGGAATCTGTAAATACTCGTAATTGTACAGGTAAACAACCCTTACGTTAGCGCTGTTAAGGGTGAGATTTGTAAAGCTAACTGCTCTTGACAAGCCCTTCTTAAATTGGCTCTTTCACCGTCACAGAATTGCACCACTTCGACCAAGTTATATTGGATCTATTCGTATTTCACACACAATTACATCAACTGGGAGTAAAGCTCATAATATTAACTTGCAATAAGTTTGTTGAATGAGATCACATCAACATGATATTGAGATCCCAGCGGAGTCGTTCTGGTAGTGTAGATACCTCATCATACCAAGTTATAATAGAATGAACCATTTGGTGAACCAGGCAAGGTTTTAAATTTTACTGTACTTTTACGTAAAAAAAATTCAAACAGAAGTCTTTGAAGTGATTTGCAGTAATGGACAGAGTCTTTGGTGTTACGATCACGTGACCATAAAAAGCTGCCCCAAAGAAGGTATTTAGAGAAGTGTCTGGTTGACAACATCAGACACACAACGTTATTGTTTTTAAACGGTTTTATTTAGTTCGAACCGTACGGTATTTGTTTGTTTTTTTGGGTCAAATATTATGAAATTGAAATTTAAGTAACTTCCTGTTGTCAGATCGATCTGAAATTTGGTACACACCTTAAGTTCCGGTGACAATACAATTTATAGTATTTAGTATAATTGTAAATCCAAGATGGCCGCCGCTACAAAATGGCGGATGACCTATTCTTTCACAAACTCTACAATATGGATGTCAAATGAAAGAGCTCGACTAGTAGAATACACTATTACTAAAAACTTCATAAAAATTATTAAATATTAATTATGTTAAACGGTTTTATCGGAATAGAAAGGTATTCATGAAGATAAAATCGTGGAGCATGGCGTGACCTTAGTAAATTAATATCACATCTACTAGGTACTTTCCTACTTAATGAAATAGCATACCTAAGTAATACGCCCCACGATTTTATTTTTATCTCTGATCAATACCCAATGACTAGAACCCACCAAATTTTATTTCTTTGTTTCAGTACATTATCGACATTTCTATTCCGATAAAACCGTTTAACATAAAAAGTTTTTTTTTTAATTTTGCTTATGTAAATGGCCCTATGGGTATAGTAATGGAATATGTCAGCTAAACAAATTCCAGGGACATCCCACCACTACCCAAGCCCTACCTGCATCGGCGTACGGGCCATTCTCTGGAGACGTGTGCGTCTAATTTGCTGTTGCCTCTTTTCAATACACATGTTTTCTTGTCTCCATACAAATATCTTTTTACATCCCTGTTTCGTTGCCAACTCTCCCCCTTCTGACTATATTAGTATAGAACGTAGCTAGCTAATGTGCTAATCCACATCGATTACAGTATGACAGCTTTCGTTTGACAAGTTCGAACATCGTCGATCAACTATTTTTAACTTTTAACATCTACTATATTTTATGGCTGGCCTTTAACCTTATGTATTGAGAACAAATTTGAAATTGATTTTAATTATTGCTAAATCATCGCTGAGGACCGTATTCATTCAAATTTTTAAAACCAATAAATACAATGCATAACTTTTTGTTCTGCCTGTTTTATTTGTTTTATGAGTCCCTTTATTGGGCAAGTTTTTCAAATACATCAGCGCCATCTGTTGTGAAAACCCAGAAGCGCTGGAACACATAGACGGTAAAGAAAAGCGGAGCGTCATTTCAGTTGAAGATTTTCATTCTAACTTATTTTGTGTGGTACAGATGGCGCTGTGGGCATGAAATTCTTGTTTTTTGTAACAGATGGCAGTGATGCAACGAATTTCCAGTTGTTTAATATTTTATGAACTTGTTTATTATTTTTCAATGTAAACTTCCGCTTCACAGGTGTCGTAGAGCAAAGAAGTTACTTTGTTATTTTCCTCTTTCGTTGGATTTCACAAGCTTGCACTAGGAAAATGTTTTTGAAACTTGGTGAATTTTCAATGAAAAGATTGAAATTTTTATCCATAAAATAAATTTTGAAACGACTTTCAAAAAAGAAAGTTACTCAAAAAGAAATCAGAGTTTGAGTATGGCAAACCAAATAAATCGAAGGGAACTTTAAAAATCGGGGGGCTACTAATAGGTACTGGTTAAAGTCCCTTTTTTATTATTCATAGTCTCTTATTAGCATCTAAGCGCTCTATCTAGCGCATTTTGTGATAAATAGTAACTCGGTTTAATATTTTAGTAATTTCTTGGAAATTTCAATGCTGTCTTTTGTGTTACAAAATTCTTTGGTAGGTAGGTTCCTGACAAAATTTTACATTTTGATCTTATCGTCATCAGTATGTTAGTAGGAATCAATCCCGAAGAAACATTGTACTCAGAAGAATGATTTTATTCAGCGATACGTATTCAGAGGTAAACATACGTCATTTTTATTTGTATATAAGATGGCTGGTAGAAGCTGGATGCGAGAAGCCGAAAACATACCACAGTGGCGTGTAATTGGAGAGACCTACGTCCAGCAGTGGACAAGTATGCGTTGATGATATTTTAGTTTTTTTTTTTTTTTTTTTTAAATTACGACTCTCTAACGTATTTTAATGATTACATTAAGGTTATTTTTTTTCTCTGTCACAGTACATAAATAAGTCTATCAGGAAATGATGGCATAATAAAGTTTAAAAAAATTTCATAAGGCAACAAAAAAATTTCACCTTTCATCTGAAATTTCGAGGAATTGTTTTTTTGGTGAACCGTAAAGTATTAAAACGGTGTATTCCAATTCAGATCAATTTCATCAATAGCCCTGCAGTTCCGGGCGTTAGAATAGGGCTGCGGTTCTCCCTTGCCTGTCGTACGAGGCGACTAAAAGGGCCCGGGGGTAGGTCGCGCGCACAGCCGGGGCCAGCGCGCGAGTTCAATCGACCCCCACCGAGGGCGACGGTGCCACGTGACTTCGGCATCGTCGCCTCACGTCGAGGTGTGAGCGGGGAGGATCACAAGTTCCTCCTCCTCAATTTCATCAAAACTGATAAACCACTTTCTTGGCTTTTTTTTAAACACAGTGAATAAGCGTTTGACCACCACCCTGTCTGCCCGATGTTGAGCAGCGATGTGGTCTACGATGGAGCACACTTGGTCATTAGGTACCTATTGATCTGTGACTTGGGGTCGGACGCGCGCACGGCGGGGACCTGCGCGCGAGTTCAACTGACCTCCACCGAGGGCGACGGTGCCACGTGACTTCGGCATCGTCGCCTCAGGTTTTTCCGGGGGCACCGGCTCTTTCGCGCGTAGAAGTCGCCGGGGGGGTTTTTGGTGGTTACATATCCTCGTCGTCTCCCCCGCAGATGACGGAAAAAAAAAAGGTTCGCGTAAATAGTTTTCGACCTGGTATCAATGAAGTTTTTCCGTTTTCCTGATCGTTCTATTGTAAAAGCTCAACATATGAGCCAAAGTTGAGGTTGGGGGTTAGCATCATATCTAATAGCTCCAGCCGATTGGCCATAGGCAGGAGTACATCCTGAAAAGAACAAGATTGAATGGACTTCTTTTGCAGAGAGACTAGACACGCCTAGGTCTTAAGCGCATTAAACCTCACCACATTGGTCCCAAGCTGCGACTTCACTAAGGGACAAGTTAAAAGGCTCAACAAATGCCTCTCTGAGTATCCGGATTTCTCTCCACAACAGTGCTGTCGTCTACGTACCCATAGATACCGGGTTTTAACAGATCGAGAAAATGTGAAACGAGTAGAATTTGAGCGAGGCCGTGCGCCTACGAACATGAATTAATCGCCGATTTTTGTATGTTTACCCTGATTTCTCTGGGATACGATTATCATATGCACCTGCTTACATTACCGTGGAACCGCCCTTGGCATATATCCTTTTCAACAAAAAAAAATCATAAAATTCGGTCCATAAACAAGGATGTTGTCTGCGAATTTCGGTCACCGATTGTCGTTCGTAGGTAGGTAGTAACCTGAAAAACATACCCCAACGTCATTAACTTAATAACCATAGATGGCTCACGTACCGAAGCGACTGACACTTGTGGAGATGTCCTTCAACTTGTACCTACAGTTTTGTTCGTCTAAATCAACAAAAGCCTGTCGAACAACCTCCTCCGTTTCACCACAGACGGGAGGACCAAGCATCAGTGGTTCATGTTATTGGAAATGTCGTGACATGGACTAATGGTGTCACGTTTGCTTGCAGATGGGCATAAACAATTTTCAATATCGTGACTCTCGAAGCTTATAATGTTTCTATGTGTGAGAGGGGTCAGCGTTACTGGTCATGTGTACGTGTTGGCGACCACAATAGTAATCATTGCCGTCTTTTATGAGCAAAGAATGTCTTGACCCGGGGGAGCGCGTAAGATGGTATATCGTGTTACTACTGAAGTGGTCTCCAGATGACGGTCCTAAGTTAATTTGGTACAGTTACGCGCTGCTCACTTTGTGTTTTGTTTTACACGTGATTCTTTTGTTTCATTCTTGTTTGTTTCTTGAAAGGTTAATCGTCGTTATCCGTAGAAAAAGAGTGAAAGGAAAATAAATAAACAGATATCCCACAAAATGAACACATGTGGCCAAAGGGTAAAAAGTCCCCGGTTTCTTTCGACGTAATGGGAAAACGTCGCTCAGCACTTTGTTGTTTTGGTAAAATTGTATGGCATGCAAGGATCGTAAAACGCGTGCGGATTTCATTGAAAAACACTAAACTTGACAAAAATTAATTAGAGAATCTGGAAAAAATTGATTACTAATATTACAAATGGAAAAGTGACTTTGTTTATTTGTTCCGCTTTCACGCCGTAACTACTGAACCGATTGCTTTGAAATTTTGCAGACGTATAGTAAGAAGTTCGGTTTAAATAATAGGGTACTTTTTATCCCGGAAAAATGGATATTACCGAGGGAAAACAAAAATATTCCTTTATACCGCAATATAACCGAAGTTCCGCGGGCGAAGCCGCGGGCGGAAAGCTAGTTCTGAATAAACAATTAAATTCGTTTCAATGAGATTCGCTTGTATTTTACGATCCATAGACATAATACGAGTAAGTGGTGATAGTTGTAAGACATCAGCAGTCTTACTGTCTATCTATTATTAGTAGGTACTGTAGTAGTACAATATATTAGTAATTTTAGTCATTGTATTTGATTATCATTTGTGTGCTGATTTGCACTTGTGAAGTGACGGCCCTGTAATTTCGTATGCGTAATTTCGTTTGCCCATTCAATGTATGAAATATGAAACTGTCATAAATGTGTTTTCGTTTCGTGAGCTTTCCATGTTTGATTTATTTCTGCCTTGAATGGCGGATTAGACGAATAAAATTTATTCTAGATTAAACATTTTTTTTGTTTCATTAATTAATTTGATTTAATTGAAAGTTACTCAACTTCTCCGTCAAATTCCAATGGGGAATTTTCTTTGAGGTTTTTCTGACAGATTTTCGGGCGAATTGTCATTACTGTCAAACTTTGTTTGGAAAGTATGATAGTAATGACATAACGTCAAATAGAATTCCCCATTAAATATATTATTGGTCAAGGGTGTTATGTTATTATTGCGCAGTGGAAGCGTTTGTTACGCCCAAATATAAAACACGTCTTCTCGTTCCTCCAT
The DNA here is from genome assembly GCA_012932125.1 of Conopomorpha cramerella. Lineage (NCBI taxonomy): Eukaryota > Metazoa > Arthropoda > Insecta > Lepidoptera > Gracillariidae > Conopomorpha > Conopomorpha cramerella. The sequence continues at coordinate 5,869 of SJJU01006100.1, read as the reverse complement.
TTATTTACCAAGTGAAAAAACTAGACAAAGTCAATGTGACAACTAATACATAACATAAGTATAAAACTCTACAAAGGGAAGTGTACCTAGTAAAAATACTGCTTTTCGCATCCGATTCTAAATTCAAATAGACCCAAGGTGTATAATAACCTTCAGAATAGTATGACCGACCTTCGACGCGGTTGCCCACGGTGTCAAGTACAACATTGATCAGAGTCCAATTTCAGAGGTAAGTATTTATACTTAATCCAATTCTGATCCCGGACCTCAGGGACACAGATTAGAAGGGTTTAATTTGTGTTACCTTCAACGAGATTACGAGGAAAAACAACACTCATTTCACAAAGAGACTAAAACTTTCGGCCTTAAGTAAAACTCGGACCATAATTATCCTCCGAAGACGTATTTAAGAGTAATTTTAGTTTGTTTTATTTCTTTAGCGGACTTTCGGCATTGTACTGTTTCTAAGGGTTCTTTATTTTTATGATACTTTTAACGGGAGCTGTGTAAGAGCCCCGAAAGTATGAAGGGTGATTTAACGATGGCCGACGCGTTGTGCTTAGTGTCCTGTGTTAGGGCTAATGTTCGAAATATCGACACTGTGTGCTGCTATTTTCAGCACGTGAAGATTGCGGGTGGGAGGGCGTCGGTGGTGTGGGCGGGGGGTGTCCGGGGGGTGTTCGGCATTCAACAGGCGGCGGCGGTCGATACGGCGGCGCCGCGCAGCTGGTACCCTCGACCCCTGAACATCGCCGCCGTCGGTCTCCCGCTCACCACCCGGACAACCTCCTCCAAGCAACACCTTCACCTTTCTACCCATTTGCATCTCACACACTAGCAATTAGTTCGGCAAAGGCGCACCGCAAATCCCAATATGCGCACACCCCAAACGACTTCCACGTGTACATTGACCGCTACTATTATGTGGGCAGTTATTTTCCGGCCCAACAGGCTGAGCCGGTATCGTAAAACCTTATATCTTGTTTATAACGAGGGATTTGCTATGTCCAGCCTTTTTGGGGTTTCGTAATTGCTACTCAATATTTTAGAAAATAAAATTTTGTATTGCGCTCTGTTTTATGGTGAGAAGCGCTTTAATGAAAAGAGAGTTTTTTCTACCTACTTTACCACAGTGCTCAGGTTCGATAAAAAAAGAAAGAAAAACAAGCACTCTCTGATTCCACTACGTCCAATACTCTGTGCGCCAACGGATCTCGACCTTTTATTGAAAGCTCTTCAAGCTGTCTTTTTTATTTCTATGCAAATACACGACTGTGAAAGTAAGTGTATTTTTTAACATCTTTAAATGTTTCTTTCATAAAATAAATGTATGAGAAAATGTTTAAAAAAAATGGTTAGACATACAAAAATCAGAAAATAATTCTATAGAACTAATTGACTTTCACTGTGTTTGATTTAATCGTCCCATATAACAACCATTACCTCCATGTAGTGTAAAGCCATTGGTGTTGTATTTTTTTTCCACGTTTTCCTGTTTGCTGTCTCTGGTCTTGACATATATTTGTATAGGGTACTTTGGAGCATTCTATTCTTCTTCTTACCAAAGGGAATTCTATAAAGAGAAAACCCTTACGTATAATGTGATTGATTCTGTATAATTTTCTAGACGGTTTTGACGACACTCAGGCCAGATACGAAGTGATATAAAATCGTGTATCTTATTGAAAACTATAGACGTACATAATTGGCAATAAAATCCGAAGACAAGGAACTAAACTGTATTTTCATTTCACACGGATAAATATACCGATTATCTGACAACTAAGCACACCACGGTAGTGGGCCCACCATCTGTAACCTTGGGCTCGGGGAACTGTGGGCGTTTGCCTAGCAAACCTCTGCCTATCCCGCTTTGGGTTTGAAAGGAGTAAACGGTATTGTTTTATATTTTTATAGCAAACAAGTTCCTTTCCTAAGTAGATGGCGGGTTAGCCGCAGTGTATCGAGATAAACTATAATCTAAGTGTTATTCCGATGCATGGGATTAATTGAAATCCGTTCTATAATTTTACAAATCATCGAAACTTGTTGTTACATTCTGATACCTACTGAAAGTTTATTATGGACAGGATAGGACATGAAACTTTATGATAGAAATAACAAAATATTTTTATGACTGGAGTTGAAAATTGAGAAATACCCCATTTTTTAAAGATTTTTTTTACACGTAACACGGAAGTTATGACGAAATAAATGAACGTGGAAAAAACTCGAATTTTCGTTTATGTTTAGAAAAAAAAATAAACTGTTGAAAAAAACACATAAGAAATAATTTTATGAATATATCTTTTATCTGTTCATTTACCAAATTTTATCCTAATCTCATTCAGCTGAGGTGCTAAATATAAAAGTTTTTCTATTTTCCGTCTTTTTCCGCTTCTGGTGAAAATGTGAAATTTTTACTTGGTAATTTTCTTTATCTGTTAAATGAAACATTGAAAAAAAAGCAACGGAATTGGAAAGGTCTTTTCCCGTTGTTTTCAACAAGTTTGTATGACAAAATTGTAATTAACGACTCCAAACTGTTTTACCAAACAAATGTTAACAACTTTCTTACTTAGATTCAGCTGTTTAACTCGACGCTTAGACATAGCCCTCTTACAAGTACGTGCTGTGGTTTCTCGCAGCTGTATTTTAATTAGATTTTTCCTCGGGTTAAGGCTTCTCGGATTTAAACTTTTAGTACTAATTGTTTCTCGTCTGCCGCCCTCTATAAAAGTCGCGGTAAAAGTTTTTTTAAATTTATTAACTCACTAAGAAGACACAGTTTCAGGCCTTGCAGTGGTAGTGACTCCACGTATTAGAGAACGGCGAGACTAGTAAGAGCTTTATGCTTGGATGGGTATTGTACCTACCCCACTTTGGGGTTAAGAGGCGTGAAGTGTATTTATTTTTAATTTAAATTGAGTGGCCTCGGACAATGAGCATGATCATTAAGTAGTACATGTTATTAATGAATTGTACACAATGCAAAAAGTACTGCATTTTTTAAGGTACAGTACCATCCCCATAACATCTCGATCCCAACCTTAAGTAACAAATAACTGGGCCACAGACTATAGTAGTAATAGTCTGTTTATTAATTCGACAAATGATTTGACAGGTCGATTTATTACTTTCCGAAATAATATTGACGAATTTTCAAAGAAGTTCAGAAGTGCGAATTAAAACTATCCAATTAATATATAATCATCATCATCATCAGCCCATACTTGTCCACTGCTGGACATAGGCCTTCATACCCAGATAGTGTATATTTCGAAAAGTCTGTTGACCGTACATACCGATATTCAGTGTCAAATCAATCCTTCGCCAAACTAGTAAATATACCATAATTATAGGTTGGTTGGTTACTTGATCTTACAACAATCGCTCCACAAAATCTGTGATAAATACGTTTAAGTTACTGAAATTTGTAGTCTGCCATGATTTGATACTAATTGACTGCCCTTAAAGCGACGTCAAGGGAGTTGCCACAGACAGCACAGCCTGGAGACAATTTGCGAAATCCCTGTGTAGTATCAGGATGCCTTAGGACACCAATAACAACAACTTTTTTAGTAAATCAATATAAATAAATAAATACACTTCACGCCTTTAATCCCAAAGAGGTAAAAGGTAGGTAGAGGCACTTGCTAAAGCAAGTACCTACCCACGGTTCACCGAGCGTATTTAACCCAACGTGACAGGGGGTGAGCCCATCGCCGTTATAGGGTTCACACACCTTGTGGTGTGCGGGTTTCATCACGATGTTTCCTTCACCGTACGAGCGTTGCGTTGCGTACATAGGCTCTGAAAAAGAGTCCCATTGGGACACGTCCAGTAGCCGGACTCGAACCCGGGACCTCCCGGTTACAAGTCAAGTATCCGACCAACTGGACCACAGACGCTATTAAATCAATATAAAATTTAACATACTTAACATCGTTTGACATATTCGCGATCAGTGGACAGCTATAACTGTCACGACAATAAAAAATATGTATTGTATCTATTTCACTGTCCGCCAATATGTTAATATAATTATAAAAATCTTGTGTCATGATGTTTGTTCCCAATTAACTCTTCACCTCTTCACCAAGGCTACCGTTATTCACAAAACTTGGCATTTATATGTAATTTCACCCAATTTGAGAGATAGGATAGTTTATATTCCGTGACATCCACTGCTGGGCACACGCCACTTTTATATTCATATTAATAGTTAAGACAGGACAACGTCTGTCGAGTCCACTAGTATTAATATATGTTAAATAATATGTTAAATGTATCGTAGATCACATCGCTGATGAATATCAGGCAGGATATCCTTGTTTATAGTGTTTAAGAAAAAAATGCTGTTCGTTAGTCTCTCGAAAACTCTAAAACGGCTGGACCGATTTGGCTGGTCTTCGATTGGAAGGTAAATAAATATGAACTGTACTCCTATCTAGTAGTATTTCTTCAAGTAAACGGAGTCTAAAGGCGACAGCCTACGGCAAAACAAATGTTTGCTGGCACAGCTATTAACTAATAAATACATAGTATAAAATAAACTCGCCTCCCGCTGTCTGTCCCTTTGTATGCTTAGATCTTTAAAACTGTACAATGGATTGTGATGCGGTGTTTTTTAATAGATATATTGATTTTAGAGGAACGTTTATATGTATAATACATGCATATAATAGGAGGGAAACATTGTATATAGGCAAAACAACTTTTGCCGGATGAGCTAGTAAATTATAAAGGGTAACGTGTTATAAGTCACTTTATTAATTGATTTTCACTATCGATAACTATTTTATCCGAGGTGGCTTTGAAACTCCTTTAATAAATGAGTAAAATCACTAGAACATACTGCACATAGTAGACTAAGCCGATACAAGATAGCAATTAGAAGACGTGGCTCGGGTTTACTGTGTTCATTATGAATCAATTCAGCTTGTTAAGAGAGAATCCTTTGACGTTTTAAAAACTCTTCACTTACTTAATTAAAACTTTCTTTATGTAGACGTAATTGATTCTTACGAACTTTTGAAGTAAGTGAAGGTAAGTCATTCAGCTGCTAATGTTTGTTTTACAGTCTAAGTGAGTTCTGAAAGTCGTAAATACTGGCCGTTATTTACAGCTGTTCTCAGGTAAAACCTAGTAGGAAAGACTATGGTAAATTCCGTGTTAGGGTGTTGCTACACCAATCGTCCGATTGTCAACAGCATTAGTCGAATTCGATCGATATCTTCCACCAAACTAATTGATCGGTTAACCGACCGATTATGGGTATATACTTATATACTTAGCAAGTGCCTCTGCCTACTCCGCTTTGGGAATAAAAGGCGTCAACATCATCATCAGCCATTCAATCATATTCGTCCACAGCTGGACATTAGCCACTCAATTGAACGTCACCAAGTGTAGTAAAACCCTAAGGGGTTTTAATTTTCCATAAAAAATATCAGTTAAAAAATTCTGGTCTGGTTTAAATTGATTAATCAACATCATCCTTTATTGAAATGTCTTCTTGACTTATCTATAAATATTTTTAGATATTACGTGTGTAGAGGATTTGAACTTCAATATTGAATAAAATTAATAAAAATTCTTTTTATGTTTAGCGGTTTTATCGGACTAGAATGGTATTCTACTAGTCGAGCCCTTTCATTTGATACTCATATTCTAGGGGTTGTGAGAGAATAGGTAATCAGCCATTTTGTAGCGGCCATCTTGGATTTAAAATTGTACTAAATACATTAAATTGTATTGTCATCGGAATTAGCCATGTGTAGTAAATATCAAGTTAATCTGTCAAAAGGAAGTGGAAAATCAATGATATACTGTTGTATAGTCTAGAAGTACAATAAATACCGTAAGA
>SJJU01006096.1:0-32850 GCA_012932125.1 Conopomorpha cramerella | reverse complement strand
GAACGGGGGAAATTTGGGGAAGCCGGCTTTGATGTTGTTATGTTGTATGTGACGTCATTAAGGTCAACGATGCTACTGGGTGGCTTCTCCTTACGCGTGGATCCGTGAGAAATAATTCTAGAATATTATGTAGGTATTACGGAAACCTATTCACATGTGTTTGTTACTTCTGTTGCGAACACTTACTTGCCTAATAGTCAACCACTTGCTAACATACACACATCAAAAGTGTCTATCAAGTAAATTTTAGAAGATTGCAATCAAGTGAATTCATTCATAATTTATTCAAAATGTGGTGATAAGTCAGATACAGGCATGGGGAATCCAAAAGATTAGATTGATTTAAATAAATTAGATTTATTTTTAGAGCTAAAAAATATATACAAAACATCGTCTATCTATGGTTATTAAAGATATAAGATAGTAGACTTGTCTTCCGGGCTTTAAGCAGCGATTGAGCATGGTTCCTATTAGATATCAGTTCATCGGTGATTTAAAGACACAAAGGCTATACTGCGAAGTGAACACAGGTTGGGCAAGACAATCGGGTGGTTCGCTGTATAAAAATACTGGTGGAGGCCCCGCGATTTCATTTGCGTAGTTTCAGTATATCATATAAACTGTAGATGTCGTGGATTATCGCCCAATGAAAAATAACAAAAGGTCTGTCACCACGTTTATTCACTTTCTTTATTTTTACACTAAACTTTACTTAAAAACTATCAATACAGAAAAATAGTTATTTTTGCATGCGAGCGCACCGTAACAGGAATCAAGAAATCTGCGGAAGTGATCCGCTGGAAAAAAACATATTTTTTAAGAGCGCGTTCGCGCATAGGTTAAGATTCGCGGTCGCATAAGCCAAAGCTGCCACAAAACTATTTCCCTCCATATACCTAGTGGACAGGTATACAGTAGCCTTTGTTCTTTGTTAGGTTCTAAACTATCTGTATACCAAGTTTTATTTAAAACGGTTTAGTAGTTTTGACGTGAAAGCGAGACAGACAGACAGAGATACTTTCGCATTTATAATATTAGTATAGTACCTATAGATGTTAGATGCAAAGCGAAATTCTAAAGAGTTGATTTGTTGTTATCCTACTAATATGAAAAACACGGAAGTGAAAAAACACGTATGCTCGAATGGTTTGTTAGTCTTTTACGTAAAAAAACTGATCGGATTTTAATTAAACTTTTGGTTATATATATAAATTTAGTGTAACATCGCCGGGGTACGTCTAGTTAGAAATAAATTGCAGTTCAATAACAACATGTATTCTGTAAAAAAATCAACAAAAGAGCAAGACCGAAGACGAAAGATCATAAAATAAAGTAGTTGCATCTCTTTCTTTTTCAACTATCTTTGACAAATTGATTTTTTTTAAGAAAACTCCTCATCGCAGCTAAATAGAGTAACCAAGAAGATCTCCCAAGTAGTTTCTCAGAAAGATGTCATATTAGAAAACTAATACTATTCAGATTTCATATCTTGTGCCGGTGTAAATTCATCAATACTACATTAATGTAACAGTATAGATGACTGTCTTCTCTGTCCAGAATACAAGGGACTTTAGTCTTAAGTACCTTGTATTAAACACCAGTTCATGATGCAACGAGTGGACGTGGCATTAATAGTGTAGAGAGCACGCGAAAGTGATAGTATCTTGAAAATGACGTATTAATTTATGATACGTACTGGTAAAGGAATGACAAACTGCATTTAAAAGCACCTGAGCTCTCAGCTTTTGACATAAGTAAAGAAAATAAGTTCAAAATAAAGTGACTGAGAAATGATAGGAGATATTGCAATCGTCCGCAAAGTTGTTCCAAGGTTGTGTTTGCAAAAAAAAACAGTAACATATTGATAGATTTTCTAATAGCAAAGCGTCATCACAGACTATGGAAATATAATTAGTGAGATTTCTCAAGGAATACAATATTTTTTGTATTATTTCTGTCTCTGTCTTACTCCATCAAAACTGATTGTCTTCGTAATAAAAAACATGGTTGTACTAAGTATAGGTTTAGGTGAGCCTCTCTTGACAAACAGTAATTTGATAAGACGTTACAAAACGCGATTTAACTTTATTTTCCGTATAAAGTAACGGTAATAGAAATTCTTTGTTTTTATTTTTATCATTCGGAATAAGCCATGTGCTAATCAAGTTTGTCTGTCTACCCTAAAACTAAAACCGTGAAGTGTATTTTTTTCGTAAAAATAAATAAAATAAATATTTCACAACAACACACACATTGAATTAATCCCATGTTAAGTAGCTAAAGCAGTTGTGTTATGGAATTCAGACAACGACATATACTTACTTTAATACATTTTTTTCCTTTAAATACATACTTATATGATTAAAACACCCAGACACATCCAACAACTACTTAAAAGCTCATCACCTAAATACCTGTCACCGGTGGGAATCGAACCCACGACCTTACGGAATAGAGGCAGACATGCTCACCACTAAACCAACGGGTCTGTCGTAAGGATGGATTACTCGAATAGGTGGCCAGCTCGTCGTCAAATAATCCTTTTCATATCCCCTATAGTAGCCTTTTAAGTCTTATTTTGATAAAAATACATATGACATAATTATTATTACATCCCACACCAGTACGACAACATATTCTGTCACAACATAACGATAATGGTCTTCCAATGTTCAACAGCCGTCCGACAACAATGGAAACTGAAAATTGTATTGTTTTAGACACTTGTCTCGTGAAAGTAGTCAATGAGTGATATTACGTAACAGTCAAGTGAGTTGTAACAGGTGTGCCGCGGAGAAAATACGGCCAGAGTATTGTACAATTATTGTGTGGACGCCCATTTTGTATGTTCCAGTTTTTATAACAATGTTACTTATTACATTACAAACTGCATTTCATTAGGTACTCCAGCATTTGTGCTAATTAAACTGAGTGTAAAAGGACCCCGAGATGGTCTTAGAAACGTTGTTTAGTTTTTAAATTAACTAGTGAACGCCCCGCGATTTCATTCGCGTAGTTTCAGTATTTCATACAAACTATAACACCCTCTATAGCGACGCGACCAACAGGATCGGGCTAAAAAGCTATCCTATGTCCGTCTCCCGGTTCTAAGCTACCTCTCCACCAATTTTCAAACAAATCGGTTCAGCCGTTCTTGACTTGACTTTCTTTTATATATATAGATTAGTGTTTAACTTAATCGTTTTCTACCTGCATACGCAGGTAAATTGATAAGTCTGCCTCTGTTTATAGTGTTCGTAAGTAAATAAAAACCTTCTTTTCGGAAGAACTTCAATTTAAAATAAGAGAAAAATCTAAGTTAAACCTAGTACTCTTTTTTACTTGTAATGTTAATTAAAAACTTGACTTTTGCAACAAATCACAAGAACCTGATCATAACGGCCGACAATTGAAAAAAATTGCCCCTACATTTTCCATCGTCCGAGACCTTCAATTACATAAGTCGTTCATTATGAAATTGACACCCACCACTTGATGTTTGGCACAGTTTGATTGCAGGGCAAATTGTAAAAACCAACACAATTTGAACTGCGAATACTATGAAAATTTAAATGTAACATAGTTCAGGTTATTTTGGGAAATAGTATGAATTCCACTATAGTTTACTAGTAGGGATCGTCGTGGCAAGTCACTGGAACCAATTGAGGCAGTAGAAGTGAGTGAAGCTGCGGTCATGAGCGGAGCGATTCGCGATTTTTCTAGTGCGGATTTTTTATAACTGTATTTCTATTATGTATGCTTGATGTGTCCGTGTGAGCTTTAAAATATTTTACTTTTAACGTGTAATAATTAAATACAGACTTTAGCCTCTTTCTGTGCGTCTTGACTCTACAAAACCATCTTTATTCATCCCTGTTTCCATTGCCTCTTATCCTTTTTTTGTGGCGTGGCCGACCATATTACAGTGTTATCGTGCAAAATAATATTTAAGTTTGGATTAGATTACTACAATTAAAGATTAGTCTCAATCCATGACGATATTACAGAACATGTTAAATGGTTTTGCAATGGTTAAATCTGCCAAACCATTAAAAAAAATCTATGTAAGTAAATATATCTCGTTGTCTGATTTCCATAACACAAGTGCTTTAGCTACTTAACATGGGATGAAGGCAATGTGTGTGTTGTTGTAAAATATTTATTATTATTATTAAAAAATATTTTTCATACATCACATGTACCGTCTACCCTCCTACATAAAGGCGTATCACGCGGATAATGTAATGCAAGAACATGCACGCTAAGCACTATGCAAAAAGGGCGTTTCACCTGTTGCGTGGGAGGGCGAACGATGTATGAAAAACAATTTTGAGTTGTTTGGCATAATCAAACATTACATACTGTCAAGACAATGGATATTATCTTTATTATGTATTTATATTATATCATAACATCGGAGGTTTGCAATTGTACACCAAATTCGATTCGGTTATAAAACAGTTCGCTTATCGCTCACGCCACTCAGTGGCCAAAACTTTTCGCTTCGTAAGAATTCATTAGAAAATTCGATTCGTCTCGATATTTAGATGGCGAAAGTGTTTTTTTTAGTTTCAATTCAGCCACGATTTGGTAACTCTTATTTTAGACGTAATACTAGAACGTAGTACTATAAGCTTACTGTTTTTAATCAGATAATAGAGTTTTATCATCATCGTCCATTGCACGAGGGCCACCCTCAATGATTTCCAAGATCATTTGGGGGGAAATGCCATGGGCTGGTGATCGCAGTGGTGTTAACTCACAGAGATCTCTGCTTCCAGTACTGTGCGGGAAAAGTTGGTCTGGGTTGGTAACACATGTATTCTACCCGCCGTCACCACACGGCTAGATTTTTTACTTTGTCGAAACTGATGTTTTTGGGACGTATGCTTGTGAACTTCTCTATATTAAATAAGAAAGTTGTTTGTGGCCTAGTGGTTGTGTGCTAGATCTACAATCGCTAGATTGTGGGTTCGAGAGCTGCTATACTATGGGTACACCAATGGGTCACTATTTCGGAGCCTACCTGTGTCACGCAACGCATATGCGATGAAGGACAACATTATGATGAAACCGGCTAGAGTTCACACACCTTGAGGTATGGTGTGTGAACTATAGGGTAACGGCGATGGGCTCACGGCCTGTCACGTTGGATTAAATACGCTTGGTGAACTATACCTTGCTTACGCTACTTTGGGAATCATGGGCGTGAAGTATATGTTTCTTTTTTGTTAACTATTTCCTTAGCAAGTGGCTTCAACATGTCAGGCAACAATATTAAAATAAACTTGAAATCGGCAAGGACGATAGACGTGATTTTATGTACAAATGGTTTGTTGATATTTTTCGAAATTAATTTGGTTGTCTTTAATCGGCTTTACGACACAGTTTCCTATGCAGCAATATAAACATTATAATTATTATTGATCACGTGAACGAATAGTAATGAAGAATGAAGATTTAGGTTTCATTGTTTTGTGGCAGAATTGTGTAGGTCAGTTAAACATTTAGTACTGTTATGTGGTAGAAGTGAGAACTCCACAATTCATTTAAAGGAGCAGTATTTTTTATTACATACGATACTTTCAAAAAGTTCTAAGTATGTACTTAGAATATTCCATTAAAATTTGATTGCTCGTGGAATACTTTTACAAACAGTAATCAGTGTTTTGGTATGATAGGAAGCATCGAGTGAGTACAGCCACAATGGTTATACATGATAAGTGTGGAAGCTCTCAAGAGTCTATTTTTACCCGCCTTGTTAACATATAAATAATAATAAATATTTAACAACAGTACACAAATTGCCTTCATGTTAAGTAGTTAAAGCACGTGCGTTATGGAATTTAGCCTAATATACTTACTTAAACGTATTAACACCCATACACATCCAAAAAGTACTAAAAGCTCATCGCCTAAGCACCTGTCACCGGTAGGAATCTAAACCACGACCTTACGTCAGCATTCCGACCACTACACCAACGGGCCCAACTAGATAACCAGCCTACAGCCCTGAAAACAAAAAAAAAATATGTAATTTGCGTAAACATAAAAGTCGATACCTAACATATTAGTCGAAAACTGAACGATATAATGCAAAAATCTGCTTAGTCATTACAGAGATCAGCGCGATCAAACAAAAATAAAATCTTCCGCTATTGCTATATTGCAAATGACAAATGATTCTTACCGAACATAAAAAACGTTAAGTTGCTAATTTTACGTGACTTTACTAAGTAAACACTTTCGTGGACACACAAATTAATACAGTAGAAGTTTTATTGTTATCACGTCGACAACCAGGGTGTATCCTCGGAAGTGTTAAAAAGTAAAAAATGCGTAGAAAAAAGTCTCCAAAGTGGGCCATGTTTGATACATTACGTGACAATCGCTTGACAGAATTTCACTTAAAGCAAATATTTGGCGATTGCAACAAGCAACATTGCCAAATTTGCAATTTTTGAAAACTACAGTCACGGATTGTTTGACCTATTTTTGTCTAACCTTACAAACGTTGTCGTACGGTTATTGCATGGGTCAAAAAAGTAGAAGATTAAAAATACAATTCACGCCTTTTAAATCCAAAGTGGGGTTGGTAGAGGCTAAGAAAATACCCACAGTTCACCAAGCGTATTATTATTTAGAGAGTTATATTGATTTGCCAGGATCGTCTCAAGTGGGAGTGTGTGATCTACGCCTACCTTTCTGGGAAACGGGTGTGACATATCAATGTATGTGCATAAATCAGTGTCACAGTTTGAAAAAGTTACTACACTCGCGAGCAATGAAATCAACTCAGTTTAGTACTAAAATCAATAGTGAATTGAGTCCATTTCATTGCTCGTAAGTATATTTAACCTTAAAATGTTTAACATTGCATAAATGATAGTAAATTGATTAATTATTATTTTTACTTTTGTGAGTATAACATTTCCTACGGATTTTTCAGCTATAATTAATAGTAAGTAGTCATTATTTATTTTAGAATCCTCGATGTTTTCGTTAATTCCTTAGTTATATTTTTTTTAGAGAAACGCCCACAGACATTTTATTTAAGTGATGTTGCATGCAACTGTGTCGAAACGTCGAATACAAACAAATATTAGCTTAGAGCAATTTTTTTGTTAAATTAGAGCTGATATATCGGTTTAAAAACTGAAATATTCCTTACTTTTTGTTACATAAACATTATACATTTTATTTGTTTTCATAACAAACTCATTTTTGAAAACGTGATCGATTAGACGTAAATGCTAAATTAGATTAACCTAAATAAGTTCGTTACAAAATTATAAATACGAAAATGCGAATAAACAGCGTGAAAAATACATCAATTTTGTTTCGGTTTCTATTTATAAACATTGCAACAATAGATTATTGACAAACACACAATTAAAATAGAAACTCTGAAATAATTTAGAAAGTGCGAATTAATAATAATTTATTCATACATTTTATGAGCGAGTGAGACTTTTTTTTGCTTTCATCTTGATTCGATTAATGAGAAATTTAATTGAGATTAAACTGGTTATTGCCATATCGATTGGTTCAACTACGGAAAAAAAACATATTTCACAATTATATCTAGAAAATATATGGACAAATCTACAACATCCCATGATGAAAATATCAGATCAAAACATTACATTATTTCACGATACGATTATAATACGTATATCGATAACCTAAATTCGTTTCAATTTATTTGCAGCTATGTGTGCCAAAGGAACACACTTATATTTACAAACAATATTTTCTCTTTGCAGGTGATAACGGACACGTAATAAAAACCGTGCCACGAGCGGTCGACCTCAGCCAGTCGGTCAGCGGAACCATTACACCATATACATCCAGCCTGTACGCATACCCATCTAAAACAGTTACAAATTATGCGTATTAATTAGTAGAAAGAAGCCCACAACACAATGGAAGAAGTAGCGCGAATGCCCAACGTACAATACATACCTCATACACAAATGAAGACGACGTCATACACAAAAATCACAACGGATAGTAATGGTTACGAGAGAGGTTTAGATAGGAGTGTGAGTTCGATGCACCCGCTCGTCCTTAATACCAAGAGTCCAACAACGGTATTCCTAGCGGCGCAGGCGGAGCGAGATCCCAGGCTCGCAGATGCAACCGCGACACCAACTAGCAACGGTCGGCACGTAGTCACCATCCGAATTAACAGTGACGCCGAAAAAGCGAAACCGAAAATATCGAGCGTGCACTTGAAAAGCGAATCAGAATTCGATCCGTTCAAATTGACCGACATAAAGAAGAATAACAGTCTCGTACGCATCAACGTCGACGATAATCTGCCGAGGATCGTTGAAAACGATGAACTCCGCTCCATGGATAATGACAAACCACCGTACATATATTGCAATGCTTACGGTCTGAATTCTAATATGGTGATGTCGAGCGGCCAATGCTCGCCCAGCGATACCCTAGACTCGGGAACATGCAGTGACCTTGACAGCACGCCACCGCCGCTACCGAAAAAGAAGACGTCCAAATCGAACAAAAAGGCTGTATCGGTAACGCTAATCGGCAACACGAACAATCACTCGATTGACGAAGTCGATTTCGCAGACAACGATTCGAATATATCGTGCGACTCTCTCAACAGTAGCGAATTGAGCGGCAGCGTGCACGCCGAAAGTCACAGCGATGATACAAAGAAAGAAAAGAAAGGTTCGCCGCCACCCTACTCTAGTGACGTGAGCAACGACCACGGCTTCCTACCACGCGGCTTCCTCCAAGACATCAGAGACCGCTCCGCGAAACTGAACACAGTTGAAACCGAAAGCGGATCCAAGAACGACGAGGAAGCGAATCAGAATATTAATAGAAATGCTAATTTATCGAAAGAAAGCGCGGATCTTACATCGTTCCGACTAGTTACTAAGTTTAATAACGATAGCAAGTCGGCGCATGCCGTCACGGAGTCGTCGACCCCTGTCAAGTCCCCTGTCATCAGCGAGAGCACTTACGAGGACAGGAGGAAATCTGACATCATGAAGCAGAAGTGTTATAACGGTGACTCGTTTGATTCAGACAAATATTACGATTTCCACCTCAACGAGAAAAACTTTGACGAAGTGAAAAGTGTTAAGAGTGCTAGTGGCAAAGGTGGTAGTGATGCCGCCGAGGAGGAGGAGTACTTTGCGGGAATAAAAGACTTCAAGTGCGAGGAAGTGCCTTCAACTATAAGAAGTTCCAAAGGAACCATTCGAGGAGTGAAGAACCGAGTGCGAGCTGGCATCGCAACTTTCCTCCAGATACAAACAACAACCAAGGTGAGCGATTAATTTACTTATTTCATCACCTGACAGGTGCTGTTCAAATTTAAATTCACTAGAGGTACGCACATTAAACATGAATAGACAACTTAGTCTTCACCGCAAATTAGATGCTACAAACAAAACATAACAATTTGGTACAATGCCCATGTATTAAGACAAAAAAAATAACCAAAGTTATTTTCAAATGCCTAATGTTGCACAAGTAGAATTTTAAGTATTAAATGTTTGGCACGTTTCAACAATCAAAGGATTACCAGACGACTTGTGTCGTGGCAAGCGTACTTGAATTTGGCGGTCATATGCCGCGTCGAAAGTGTAACATTGAATCACGTACCGTGGCAATACTGAGTGTAGAATTTCCATCTTTATGACCGTGAGATAAAAGCGAAAGTATCGATATGTTAGAACTCACAGTACTTTGAAGAAATCGCGATTTTTTTCAAATATTTCTTCTGGTAAATATTTTATTTGTACAAATTCTGTGGCACATCTGTAACCTTTTTACAATCACTTAAACCTCATAATTTAGGTAGGAAGTTTGATGTGTTAGTCCTTTATGTGTAACAAAATAGCTCGATTACAAAATCCACAGAAACTATTTTGCGATTTCTTGGCGATTAACATAAATATGAAATATATCAGATCAACACCTTCATAATACGACATCTAATCCACTGGCATACAGATTTCTATCTAATCAAAAACTAACCATGCTTAGACAATTACATGGCTTAGTACTTACTTATAGATCCATGTCACTTAACGTACACTAATATGACGTTGTTATAGGTGCGTTCAACTGAATAGTTCCAAAAGGATTCAGAAACCGCGACCGGCACTATTTCTTTTTCATTTTTGAATGCAACAAGACAGGTGGCAGTAATTACGGTAGTAATATGAATGATACAATGATTGAGTATTGAATAGACTGGAGCCTTCACGCTGCGTTGTTTTCGAAGAACAATAGCTTTTCTCAGACACTGCATATCTAGACTCGCAAGCATACACAATGTTCTTTGGACGAGATGTCCATGTGAAAAGCTTCAATCAAAGGCTCAACTTATATTTTTTAATTTTCAAAGTCTCCGATTGTGGTGAGTCCACAATTCAATGCATCAGGTTGATAATTAGACACTAGGAACTTGATTCAACGGATGTCTGTCTATTTAATGGAATATTGTTCAGTGAATTTTGTTTTTCATGGCCTTTCTATATCTGGATCTCGTCTTTATTGAATTCACACTAAAAGTTTCCTTCCTATGTTTTTTTAGGTCACGTTGGTTCAGAAATATTTTAGTATTTATTGCATTCTCTTAAATCGGTGATGATAATTTGGTGTTAAGGTAGCTTTTGTCATTTTCTAATCATGTAAAAGATATATACTGTTAATACTTCTGTAACCCTGTTAAGGCATAATTAGAAAATATCAAGCAAGTTGCAAATACAACAATTTATTCTGGTACGTAACCACGCTATAAGTGGAAGCCAATTCCCCATAGAAAAAGATGAATATCTAGTATACATAAATTAAGTAAAAATAGTACAAAGCGAATCATACTAAATTGAAGTCAGACAGCGAACTAGTACTTCCATCTCATTACCTGATTCATAACGCGAATCGAACCCGACACCGTTCCGCTAAGAGGTAGGCACACTAACACTCAACCTAGAGAGCCTCTCACCAACGTATAATGTCATTATTAGGAATTAGCTTCTGTTCATATTAGCTTTAAAGACAATTATTGCCTGAGCATGCATTTACTTGTGTCACCTACTAATACGTTAAGTGACTCTTGTGACTCTTTGATACAAAAAGCGGTCAACTGACCTGACTGACAAGAACTCTTGTGATTGCTTCTTTGTACCAAATTGACGTGAAGGAATAAGTATACTACTGAAAGAAGAAGTTTCTTTTAATGAATGAGTACTAATGTAGAAAGGCTCTTTACAATAGGAATATACGAAGACTAAGTAAACTTAAATATAAATAGGTAATTAGTGAGTAACTAACTTACCTAACCTTTTTATTCAAAACCTTTGTAACTAAACAAACATATAACAAACGCAATCCGGAAAGCAATAAAAAAATAAACACACAACTTAGTCATAGAAAATAAAAACTCATGTTCATTTAATTCTCTAGGAACTAACAACGACTGGTGTGAAAATTATGAACGTTTTATGTCTTTGTATATAATTGCCTACGTCGATGTAAACGTAGCCGAAAAAAAAATGGTACAACAACCGACCGCAAGCGGCAAAAATCGAACTGTTGAAAGCGTAAAGAATAGACAACACCTTAGGCCATTAGACGCGCGCAATTAAAGTAAACTTCCTCAGAATAGGTCCCACGAAGGCAAACATACTTAATGGGTCTCGGAAGCCGGTTAAAATGACACTTAAGAGAAAGTTTAACGCTCAATGAAAAACTTTAACGTAGGTTCTTCTATTGGTTGTACTATAGTACCGTCTCGAGTCGAGAGACTAAATTAGAGGAAGCGTACAGTGCAATTGTTTGCCAATTGGAAGTAACAGTAATTAGTAAAGAGAAGACGTTAGAATGAACAATGTTTGGAGACATTAACTAATTTCAATGTAAATAAAACAATTTACTAACTCGCGTTGTTTTTTATCCACGTGAGTAGTGTGAGAGGTCTTACAAATACAAATACAAAATGTTTATTGCGTTCTAAGTGTACAGTAAGGTTCTTATAATATAAGAAAATGACTTCTAAGTTGTAACTAAACCTATATAGGTTTAGTTACAACTTAGAAGTAATTTTCTGACATTGCAATGTTTAAGGTACCTAGTAGAAGCTGCAGACAGGCACCTCTTCAGGTCCATGTCTGCAGCATCCACCACCCACTTAGTTACTTAGGAACTTTAAATATTTATATTACTAGGTATATATCTGATTTAAGTATTTGGAAGTAAACCAGTAGACAATAAAAAGCATAACAACTTTTTAAACAATGTTTTTTGTCTTGTTAGTTATGATTACAAATAAAACACTAAACTTTCTAAGTGGTTTTTCATAGTCTTAAGTTTTAAACCTGTGTTTCAACTAATATGTGTCTGTCTAAAATATTTATATAACATAACATTGTGGTATTCGATCGTAGCAAGTGTATCTTATCTGAATATCCCTCTGCGACACAAAATATGTGCGCATGTCTTGCATTATAGATTAAACTAATGCTCTTAAGTAATCAATATTAAAAAACATATTTTATAAAAATGAAGAAGTAGGATTAGAACCACATTACGCAATATTTTTTTGATTAAAATTGGTTACATGATTCAAATAATATATTACTTAACTTGCCAAAATATTTAGAATAACGCAAAAAACGTAATTAATTCAGATTTCACTAAAAACAATTGTTTCCTTTTTTTCTGTGACAACATTTGACCAACTTTTGTTGCAATCAGTGGACAAGAAACGATCCAAAAGGCCGTTCCTAGACCCTTTACTCTTTGATCTTGATTGACTCTTACTAACGATATCTCGGAAGTATCGTTATAAATATGAATAGATTTAAAAAATAAATGTATGCAATTTGTCTGTATAATCAGTGATGTAAAAAAATGTAAAACAGAGGTCATCACACAAATTCGCACATCAATTATACAAATATTCTAAGAAACCTCTCTAAATCACAATTTGGGATTGACCTCTAGCCTTGTCTCTAATAATTCAGAGACCTTTAGTAAATCGTGAGGCCAGAGGCCTAAAATACTCTTGCAAGCGTGTCGAAGCGTTACATTGAAAACATTATACGAAGACCCCTATTCATATAAAAGCTGCTACTCAAAACGGTTCTAAACTACATAAAACATGACATAATATTAACCGTGATCCAACAGAACTAGAAGAATTTGACACAAATAAAGGCCATGAAATAATATCCGATGATCCAACAATGCCAAGACACTTTCCGGCTTCGGGAGCTGATAAGCTTTTCCAGTAGTTAGTGCTCTAGATTTAATGTCTTTGTATGAAGTTGAATCTCAAAATCACAATGGAGCAAATTGTCCTCAATGTTGAAAATGCCATCTTTATCGACATCGTCTTCGTTCCAATTTTAAAACCGATTCAACAATAGATATGATAAAAAAACATAGATATCCGTTACACATTGAAAGTACGACCTCGAAAATGAACACGCTTATAAATAACGCGGATATTTTGCTAATTAAATATTCTATGGCTACCGATTTTGCAGCTGTCAAAAGAAAACATGGCGGTCGTGTAGCGTGACAGGTCGTTGTTGTTGATATTCTGAACAAGTTTATAGATGTAATTGATAAGGTAATGTTTTGGAGTTAGTGATTAGGTTATTTGACTTGCAATCGAAAGAATGTGGGTTCCAGTAACACTGTAGGCGTGAATGTATCAACTGTCACTTTTTAAGATAATCTTATACTTACTACACTATGAAACTACTTATCACGTATAGCAAAGTATCACACATAATTTTGTGTATACACAAAATATAATGCAGCACAATATCTAGATATCACCCAATCGAGGAATGCTGGCTGAGTTACAAAAATTGTTTTCAAAGACAATAAAATAGCGAAAAAGAAAGTCATCAAATTAAAAAAAAATACTTGACGCCTTTTAATCGTGGAGGCAGAGGAACTTGCTAAGTTATGGGCATTTTCCCACGGTTCACCACGCGTATTCAACCCAACGTTGCAGGGGGTCCATCGCCGTTATAGGGTTTACACACCTTGTGGTGTTCGGGTTTCATCACAATCTTGTCCTTCACTGTACGAGCATTGTGTTACGTACATGGTTCTGAAAAAGAGTCCCATTTGTCCCACGAGTCCAGTAGCCGGACTCTATTCCACGACCAATTGCAAGTAAATTTTCCGACCAACTGTACCATAGACGCTATAAGTGAAGTATTGTTGTTTTGTGCTAATAAGCATGGGATAACATAATGTATTACTTAGATAGAAGATTTTGGCCTTATTTGTCTACAATGATGTTTCACGATACATGAATGAAACAAATCGAGCGCGAACAAGTATCGGCTTGGATGTAAATCCAGTGTTTTTTTCTTCATATACATGTTATTCTTCACGATTAATTGAACTTCGTATCGGAATCGACAATGAAACTGTTCCAAGTCGGTATCTGTTATGAAAAGGAAAACTGTCGGCTTAATCCGATTTACATTAGAGGCGACGGATGAAATCAAAGGTGTTGTTTTTGCTGCACATTGTAATTTGTCATCTGGAATCACACATGCAAGGCTTATTAGGTAAAGATATGGTATCTATGAAGTGAAGCAGAAAAGTTATTTGGCTCATCCTCATACATTTCAGATGCAGAAGCGTATGTATGCATGCATGATTGCACATTTGTAGTCACATGAATAATCTTTTAAAATACACTTGTGAGCAACAATTAAGGGTCACACATAATTTTTTGTACGCAACACATCTAAATATCTCGTAATCTACTCTCTCTCGTAATCTAATCTCGAGCTAGCTGAGTTGAATAAACTGTTTTTTAAGGAAAATAAAATTCTGTAATTTAATTAAGTTTTTGTATGACCCGTAATTTTTGCTCACGAGTGTACATACATTACATACGTACACTCACGTTCATAATACTTACCAATGCATTTAATTATGCCGTTGAAACGATGCTAAAATGAAATAGGCTCGAATAATATGCGCGCCGTGATAAATGTCCCGATATATTCGTTTTTTATCAAATAAGAATGAAAGATTGAACTCTCCAATGATTCCCACACTGAGGGACCGATAAAAAACTATAGGTAGGTAGTACAAGTTCCAATCGAACTTCCCCGATCTTTTTACTGTTACATTGAACACTTTAATTGCTAGTATTCTACGGCAGCTTACTTGGCGAGAATCCGCACAATCTTTTACTTTCCATCGAGTTGCTTCCTCCCGTTTTTTTTTTCACAGTTTCTCACATCTCACACATCCTGTACCGATCCATTAGTCTATTGTCTTATAATCAACATCTATGTAGACAGTGTCTATGCATTATTTTGCATCGGCTATGTTTATGCGAGTGCATCTTCTCGATTCATTGCTTTGTGTGAAGGAATTTTATCACACCAATCGTTTGTTGGTTGTTAATGCGAATCTTGCGTCTCTTTCACTCGCTAGAAGTGTGAGAGTTATTTGTGCGCTGTAAAAGATCTTGAATAATCGATAGCGGGGTTAGTACTTATTTTAGTACAGTAAGGCATACTTATAGTTTATGAGACGAGGCTGTTTTGTTTACTTCACTAAGAATACTGGAAGTGAGTTTACGTGTATATTTTAAAGTCAATAAAACCTAATCTTTACTAATATTACAAAGAGAACCGATTTGTACATACATACATACACTTCACGCCTGTCTCCCAGAGGGGTAGGCAGAGACTACAGATCTCCATTTGTCACGATCCTGACATACCCTTTCGCTTCATCTACATTCATACATCTTTTCATACTCATATATTCATATAATGAATAAATATAATGAAAACTGTTTCATGCAATTTATGCATGTTTATACCTATGTAACTTAGGCTACATATTATTATTAAAATTCCCATGGGAACGGAAAAAACGTGAGTAACACCTCGCGGCACAATTAACCATAGTCTGTGTACTAATTCGACTAACCATTTGACACTTCGTATCATGTACGGATATATAGATTTTTCGATAAATATATAAATTGGGTAGAAGATTATACATTCATTTACTAGTTTTGATTTGTTTATATTATTCGATTATGAAATTACATCTCTATCGTTGAAAATCCGACAGCAATAATTCGCAAAGTGACAAATCGATCGAATCGTCGAATAAACAGACTTTAGAAATACACTTTTATTGTGATTGTCTTTGTTTATGAAACAAATGCATAGTTTTACGTGAATGTTCATGCAGCTGAACATTGAAACGATTAGATCAACCAAAAAAGGTTACCTGGAAGAAATCGCTATGAGCGATAAGGTCGCCTTTTGCAATTTTTCTATTGTAATTTTTTACAATCGTAATGTATGACTATACTCTTTATTGCACACTAATAAAGAGTATATTCATTCATTCATTCATTCAAATAAGTAGAAAATATTAGACGTGATTTTTATTGACATAACCGTCACTAATTAGCGAACATACAAAGTCGATTGTAATTAAAAAATATATATTGATTCTTGTTCGGGTTCAGTCTATTTAGCATAATCGTGCTGAAACACAACGTACTCGCATCACGGAATTCTATGCGGTTTATTATTTCCTTGTGCGGTCGTACATTTTCTTCCGGATGGCTTGTTTATTCCATACGACCTTGATACAGTGACTGATACTTTATCTTGCAATGTGTATTGCCATTTTGTACGCATGCATAGTCACGATCACCCTTACGATCACCCTTAGTTGAGTAAACTCCATTGAGTGATCTTTGTGGATATTGAAGGCAGATCGTAAGATTAGCCCGATTATAAAACACTGACTGACCATGAAATGCCGAACTATAAATTGATCAGGGACAAGTTCAAAAACACACAAGCCCTACCTTTTTATTTGATGATACAGAGAAACGTCTGTGGTCCAGTTGGTCGGATACTTTACTTGTATTCGAGAGGTTGCGGGTTCGAGTCCGGCTGCTGGACGTGTACCAATGGGACTCTTTTTCAGTAAGCAACGCAACTCTCCCACGGTGAATCACAACATCGTGATGAAACCCGCACACTACAAGGTGTGTGAAACCTATACAAGCGATGGTCTCACCCTCTATCACATTGCTATTTGTTGGGTGACATCACTCCAAAAGAACGAGCTGCGTTGTCTCCTCTGCCGCCATACAAGCTCGGCATTTATTGTCTAGGTATGATTTAGTTATTATACCTACAGAAACAACTAAGCTTAACTTTGTTGTTTGACTGTTTTTGAAGATTTTTACGACTACTTACAGAAGTTCAAAGCTCTTTAAAACTAGAATAGGGCAGAGTTAAAGTAGCTTCGAGATGGTGAAATGTAATAGGCAAATCATGTTTACCTCTCCTAACAAGAATTCAGTAACAACTGTTCACACAGAAACAGTCATAATAATACAGCTTTTCGAAATCACAGACAAAGTTGCATGGAGGAGGTTGTGACGCAAAGAACTTTAACCGCCAATTCGGTCGAGTGGTTAGGACACCTGACGCTTCAATCACAGTTGCGATGGACTCGATTCCCGTCAATGGCATAGTGATATTTTAAGTTTAGCTAGTAATCATCATCATCAGCCACATGACGTCCACTGCTGGACGACGGCCTCCCACAATGATTTCCATGATCATTTGGGGGCATATGCCAATAATCGCCACGCGTGGCAGGCGGTTTGGCGATCGTAGCAGTTTTGTGGTTAAACTCACAGAGAATGCTGCTGAGAGTTCCCTCGGTCGCCGCTTACGACCTCCAAGACGAGAAAAGGACTGGGCTGGTGACACTGTATTCTATTCGCCGTCACCACCTTAGTAAGTTCATTATCTGAAAAAATGCAGTCGCCTTTTGATACCAAAGTTGGCTAGACTTCTGTCATGGGTCCCAAAGAGTAATTAAACATGCTAATAATCCCTGCGATGGCTAGACTATGTAGCGTTACGATGCGTCTGCGGCAAATTAACACCAGCAAAATTATAATAACGAAGTTTCCAAATTCTTGGCTGAAATAAACACATCAGATAAACCTCTTAATACGTGTATTATTTAAGTGAACGATAGTGAAATTGCAGAAATCGTAAAGCGATTTATTTATGCAAATTGCACACAAAAATTACTCTTATCTAATAAAATATGCAAAATATAAATGAATGTTCGAGTACTTAAGGAAATTGCTTGATTCCTGTACTGTAGATTATATAAAACTAAAAATAAACTGCATTAGACTTATATATTATGTACTTCGAACAAAAACTAGACGGCCTTGCTCTTGCGGATCTATGTATGTAATAGGTATCTTGTATGTGTTTTTGTTTCATAAAATTTTCATTTTTGTTTAGTTAAATTTCAATCAAGGTGTTCTAGTAAGCGGCGTTATAGTTTGTTTAAAAAATAACTATAGTAGTTAGTATTGGTGACTAATTATTCAGTACACAGCGGACTTTACTTTGTTTAAAGGTGTTACTACACCAATCGGTTCGGTTTCGTGGAAGCTATAGGAAAGTGATGAGTATGAATGTGGAAGGATACAAGGGAAGAGGCAGACCAAAGAAGGTATGGATGGACTGTGTGAAAAATGGCATGTGCGTGAAATGTGTAACTACAGAAATGACGAATGACAGAGAAGAATGGCGAAAGGAAACGTGTTGCGCCGACCCCACCTAGTGTGGGATAAGGGTAGGAAAATGATGATATCGATCGACGTTGCCTAATGCATTCCAAAAGACAATTTGTGCCTCGTTCGTTTATTTAGATAAGGGAGAAAATCATATATAATGCAGTGCAGCGCATATACATATATTTTCCTGTTATTTCTATACCGTCTTTAGTTTAATTTAAGTTCCCGCGATCCAACAGAAGGCTACCCCCCCTCCTGGATCTAGCCCAGTCGTAATTGATTGAGCTCTGGTCTATTCTGGATGTCTACTAACAGGAATTACAGTGATGAGAAAGTGGGTAGGAATATCCCGGCAAAATAATGCATTCCATCATCCAATCCACCGATTGGTAGTAACTCCTAAAAAGTCTATTTTGTGGGCGGACCTTAAATCCTTGAAAGGAAGCATTCCTTTGCTTTTTCTACAAACAAAAAAACCAATATATACCTTTCACCACTACTTGTCACTATTTCTACATTTTGGCAAAAACTTTGAGTAGTCCTTCTTCTAACTACCAACCTATCCTTTATCCATAACTCAGGAAATCAGCTTTGCACATGTAATCTACAGTCTTAGCCACAACAAAACGAGTATATACTTAATTGATACGCAATAGAACAAATTATACATTAGCCCGGGCATTTTAAAACACGCCACGTATCAAAATATATACAATTAAACATTAGAAACCAGACTCGGACTGACGGACTGTATCATTACTAGTGTTTACTAATTTACTATTCATTTATTTACTGGAAATATTACGTAACGCAATCTTACAATATTCCTTGTTACCGCATTATTTATTGACGCGGTAAATAATGTCTAATCTGTAATTATCTTATCTATGCATGGTGCAATGGCACCTGGAGGGATATTCTTACTATGTATAAGTACCTACTGGAGATTGAAAAGTATATGTTAAAAGAAACAGGTAGAACTTAATTCAAATATTTTCGAAAATGGCTTGGCATGCGCAAATCGAACCAGCTAGGATAAATAATAAGGGTAAAATCTGTCTCATATTGGGTTAAAAAAACTTTAGAAACCATTGAAATCTTAAAATTTTTATTCAAGAACAAAGCACACAGCTGTTCAAGTAAATGAAGCTCATTGAAGGGATATCTGAACACCTCTAGACCCCACACTACATTTTTTTTAAAAGCGGCCAATTTTTTTTTCTATTTCCAATGAGGGGTTTTCTAAAAAAAAACAATCTGTAAAAATTGTGGGAAACAAAAAAGATGAAACTATTTTTGTTCGATCGTTCGTCTTCGGTCTCGCTCTTTTGTGGGTTTTTTTTAAGGAAACTCTTAATTAGACGTAGTTACACAGAAAGGACTCAATCCACACTTTGCCCGATATTGAGTTAGCTATACCAGGGTGCTAAGTTAAAACATATCCATCATATAAAAAAAAACATTTACACATAAAAGTTCACTACAACCTATTTTTTATGTACCCTGACTCAATCCAAATCTATGGCGGGTCAATAGCGCATCCAACTTTAAAGCTCAATATCTCCGAAGTAACTTTTTGTGTATTAAGTCCTTTCTGCGTAACTACGTCCAATTATTCTGAAACTAGTATTGTCTCTTTTACTCCAATGTGAATAAAGCGAGACACGTTATGTCAGTAGTGAAATCTGCTTGAAGGGTGAATTAGAAGACAGGCCTTAATCCTTCCGTAATACCAATATTATGTTTGATCGTTCAGTTCACTTTCAATAACGTGTGAAACTTCCGTCTATACTATTTATAAATTAAATTCTTCTAATATTATTTGATGCTAGATAAATGTACTGCAAATTCATTCACCGAAATCATCAAACATTAATGTGAAGGTCAAGGCATGCTTAAATACCATTTCCAAATTTTCAACGAAAATATACCTACATATAAGTGTCATTGATGAGACCGGCATGCCATTTAAAAATGATCTGTACGTCATAGGAAAATGTATAGAACTTAGGTCCCAATTTACATTGCATAAATCTGTACCACCATTGCACTTGATTATACCATACACATTCCTCTCCTTGACACTACTACAGTAATTATGGTGTTTATATTACTTCATAGTGATAATTATATTTTCAAGAGTGCAATAATTGGTTCATATGTTCTTGCCTTGGGTATGACATTGTACTGTATAACTTAACGTATTTTATAATTATGTAATTTAGGCTCTTAAATTGCTATTAATATACATTTGTAACAATCAATTGGTTGCGACCTTCTTTTAGTGCATGGACATACACTACTACGAGAAGTGTGATAGAAAAAATGGTGCAAAGAATATTAATCTTTACGATGTAAGAAATCAAATACATATCCACGTGGTTTTCGTTTAACGTTGTTTCGTGTTCGCATTTGGTATAATTGGCGGTCGCAAAATTATTTACACCTATAAAATTATACAGAGAAATAAGTAACACGGATTTGTCCTGTTTTTTTTTTCATGGTTTGAACCGATTACGGTTGTAGATTTCACGGTTATTATAAATAAATAATGTTTTCTTTGTTAATATATCAAATATTAATAAAAACCATTTATAGTACCCACAGAAACTTATCCAAAATAAAATCTGTAAAAAAGAGTGAGTGAGTGTGTGTATCCCGAAAATTGGGGTTTCGATGGGCAAATAGTAATAATGACATCGGTGACCACTGACAAACGTTACACATTACAGCGGCCAAAATAATGCAGGATAGTGAACAGCCAGGATCCCGAGTTCGATGATCAACTTAAAGCTGACCTTTATACAAAACGCGACCAGCTGAAGGCCCGCCCACCTGCTGCCATAGTATACTTCTACACGAACGGCGTCCTTACGTGCCCTCAATGTACGAAGTTTGGCATATATAAGTCACTAGCTTTCCACCCGCAGCTTCGCCCGCGTGGACTTCGGTTATATTGCGGTATAAAGGAATATTTTTGTTTTCCCTCGGGAATATCAATTATTTTCGGGATAAAAACTACCCTATTATTTAAACCGGACTTCTAACAATGCGTCTGCAAAATTTCAAAGCAATCGGTTCAGTAGTTACGGCGTGAAAGCGGAATAAATAAACAAACAAACAAACTCACTTTCCCATTTATAATATTAGTAAGAAGTAAGATCTTCGCGCACATGAGTGCCAGTCCATCCAGTGTCAGTGTGTACTCTGTCAGGAGTTAAACTGGTCGCCATGACCGATATCGGTCGGAAGAATCATCTCTCATCATCTCTTAGTTTTCATTGTAAGCCAATAGAAACCGACAGTTTGTTTCGGGCAAAATTAATTCGTTTTAGTGACGTAAGAAGAATCCAAGCTTAGCACCAGGAAACAGCCTTTGATGGACGTTCCCCAAAAACGAATGGATCATAACGAAACGTACGTTTATTAGATTAATTAATACATTGTATTTTGTAATGTTTTTACTGTGTATCTCAATCAACGCCCATTTCTAACCAGTGGACGTTTTTGGAACACCCTTGTGCCTATTCGTTTATGGAAATGCTACGATTGCGTATGGACTGTGATAATATACGTTTTGCAATAGTTTACATGTGTACTGTGTGGGAATAATTATATAGTAGAAAACCTCAATCAGAAACAGATGTTCTTTGCGTCATCACCAAGCAAATATTTTTTTTATCGCACAGTGAACAACCGTTTGACCAACATCCTGTCTGACATTAAGCAGCGATGTGCTCTACGATGGACGGCAGGTTATTTTACTGACATACGCCTACACTACACGCCTTTTCATCCCAAAACTGGAGCACATGCTAAGCACATGCGCACAGTTCACCAAGTGTATTAAACCCAACATAACAGGGGGTGAGCACAACGCCGTTATATGTATCATATGTATGTAGCATGCTAGTTCGATTGATATCCAGAACACAGTAATATCCTAGTTAATTATAAACAAAAATGGTTAATATCTACGAATATGATAAAGTATGAATTACAAATCGGTGTTCATACATACATTTTACGCCTATCTCCTAGAGGGGTAGGAAGAGACTACAGATCTCTATTTGTCAAGGTCCTGATATACCTATTGCGTTTCATCTACATTCATACATGATCTCCTTTTGAGTACGCTTCACGCCATCTTCCGCGAGGACATCACAAATCGGGTCTCATTTATCAAAATTCTGATTCTATTCTCAAAATTTACTTCATGTTAATAAAATATACATATGGTATTATGTATATTTTGTTAAAATGAAGTATATTTTGGAATTCACATGAAGACTTATGGACTTACCTGGAGGATAATGTAATTATGGGGAGAAGAGTCGAAATAAAAGTTACCACGGATCAAGATAACATATTTTCCCTTTGTCTACACATGTTAGAAGGTCATTTTGGAAAATATTTAATACTTTTACCTACTTGCTCATGTTTAAAACCTACAAAATTAGAAAGCGTTTGAGAACTGCAAACTTCAACCGCAAAGCTTGATTTTTCCGTTAGAAAAGAAAACAATAGCGAATATAATATCATACTAAGCGTAGAACTTATACTGGAATACTATACTATATACATAATACTTAAATTGTAAAAATTGTAAATTGTTGGGCTCGTCAATATGAACAATTTTTACAATTTATATTTATACGGTGACATGAGAGAGTGAATGGTTGATGAGACCAACAACATTTCTAAGACCATTGTCCGGGGTCCTTTTACACGCAGTATACGAGTATTAAAAACGTTAAAAAAGTAAAAAATATTCGGGTATTTTTTCTTCAAATTTATTTATTTATTTTGTAGATAGTAACAAACTGAACCCTCACAGATGTCTTTTCGTTGGTCCGAGAAACAGTAGATTTGCATATAATTACATTACCAAATAATGTTGTGTCAATAACCTGCGCGAATAGGTTAATTCTCAATGAACAATCTTACGACAACTACGTCATAATGTAGAGCTCGAGTGTAATAGAAATATTTCGGCAAGAAAGCTCAGCTTAATTTCAACATACTCGTGTACAAATTATACAATCTCACCTACTTATTGCGTTGAATCATACACGTGCGATACTGATGAAAATATTCATATATTGCTATCCTTTACTAATGCATGGGTCGAAGAGAGATGTAAAGATGAATGCTGTTCGTTAGGTACATTACATTGCTTAATAACATAAGACAGCAATTTGGCTTAAGAAACTGCTGAAGATGTATTTTATCTCGAACTTCCTTAAATTGTTTTTAGTTTCTTACTTTAGTCTTTTACTTTGTTTAATTTTTTTGAAATATTTTACACTAATATTTGTAATTTCTTGTTTTAAAAACGCATTGTTTTTTATTTCTGTCACGTACATTTATCTTCCAACATGTTATTTCGTAAAAACTGTAAAAAATTGGCAAATTAAATGATTGCTCCTAAATGATTAATCTATTTCCTTTCATTGTTGACTCGATGGATATTCTCTAATTTAATTCCAGAAGTACGAAAAATAGTAAAAAATAGCTGTCTCGGCAAAACATTTGTTTCGCCATAGGAAATCACCTCTATATACCCTGTGGATTGGGAGAAATACAGCTGACTTTTACAAATAATACAAAACAAAAAGTGGCAAAATCGGTCTAATCGTTCTCAAGTTTTAACGAGTCTAACAAACAATTAATTTCATTTTTATATAATACTAGGTGCCTTAGCAAACATTAGTTTTGCTACCCCGTTTACTGGAAGAAATATACCTTTTAAACCTTCCTTGGAATTCTAAAAAATAAGCCAAATCGGTCCAGCCGTTCATAAATTTTAGCGAGACTAACGAACAACTAGCGACCCGCCCTGGCTTCGCACGAGTTATCAGTCTTTCTCTACTGTTATACATACAAACATTCCTCCGAGAATTACTTTCAATCAATCAATCTATTAAAGAAACCCGCATCAAAATCCGTTGCGTATTTATAAAGATCTAAGCATACATAGGGACAGACAACGGGAAGCGACTTTGTTTTATATTGATATGCCACATCCAAGACTTCGCAACTCTAGGGCAGAAATACCAACATTCAAAACAAACCCATCGTAGGTTTCCAAGGTAGACCGCGTGCGCAACGTAACTCACTTCAAACTTGCCACATAACTCTAAAAGTACCTATATCTAGGTTCCAGCTAACATGCCGCGGATAATCTAAGCTACACACCACTTCAGTAATCTGAGACTTAGGAACTAACAAAATGTATAGGAATCTGGTTCAAATTAGCTTGTTTCTCATTAGGAATGTACTCTGACGTAACCCAGCAACGGCCCTGCGGATTCTGCAAGTGCAATCGCGATAATCGACACATAGTATAGCTTGAGCTAGTGCTATATACATTATTTTGATTACCCAAGCTCAAGTTAAACTAGACGCGGCTACGTGTACTGGTCTGACATTGCAAGTAGTTTACAACTAAGTTTGTATTGAGATGTTTTAGTACCGTCTAGTAATTACTTGGAAAGAGTATTTTATTCCAATCGGTGATTTACTTTTTTGGTTATTTTGGATTTATGTTTGTTCACTTGAATCTCAGTATTTACGACCATTAGTCGGAAGGAAACGAGACATGCATGTTTACCATTTTCTGGTTCCGAATAGAATTTTTATATACGTACTTCCATAATTGCGGATCGGTGCATTGTATAGAAATTATGCCTTTGTAATTAACGACTCGAATAATTGACGACGATCTCAAAATAATTAGATTGCTGTCTTAAACGTTTTTTTAAAGTTTAGAAGGCACTATCACAACATAGTGCAACAAAGTCACCACCCACTGTCCATCACTATGTATGCTTAACTCTTCAAAACTATGCAACTGATTTTGATGCGGTTTTCTTTAATAGATAGATTTACTTTAGATAATAATAAATATTTTACAACAACACACATATTGCCTTGATCCCATGTTAAGTAGCTAAAGCACTTGTGTTATGGAAATCAGACAACGAGATAATATATTTATTTATATATTTTTTTTTCATTTAAATATATACTTATATACCAATAAAACACCCAGACACATCCAACAAGTGCTTAAAAGCTCATCACCTAAGCACCTGTCACCGGTGGGAATCGAACCCACGACCCTACGGAGCAGAGGCAGACATGCTGACCACTACACCAACGGGCCCGTCAAAAGGTTTAGATGAAGGTTTATATGTATAATACATGCATATAATAGCAAAGAAACATTGTTTATAACATATATTGGCAAAACAACGTTTGCCGGGTTAGTTATGATTAACTATCATAAATGAGTAGGTGCTTATAGGTGATTCGATAATTTTGCAGCAAAAGCAAACAATATTAAATCTATATCAGATGTCATCGGCGAAACCAGGCCAAAGTCAGCAAGCGGCCTAAGTATGTCGCAAAAACAAGTGGGTTTAAATTACAAAACAAACAACATTAGTGTTTTGTGGGATTCTGATTTTATCTGTATCACACCAACGATGAAATAATATTTTATAACGTCCAAAAATTGTCTAAGAATATAAGATAAATTAAATATATAATAAGAAAAATTGTTGATATGTTAACTATGATGAGCTGAGGAATTTGTTGTGTACATCTGGATGTTTCATCTTTAAATTAATATATTTAAATCTATGTATGTAAGTATGCAATATCCTTAGCAAACATATTACGTAGTAGTCAGGTTTGGAGTCGATAAGTAAAAAAGCGAATGCTGAAATGCATGTGTAAAGTTTGTTAAATTTTGACTGAAAAACTACTGTACGGATTTAGACGAAATTTGCAAAATTGAAACAGAATAAAACAGCCGTTACTACCACGACGTACAACTAGTTATATTATTATACTCTTGCATTATAACACATCTTACAATTGCAAATATTCATATTTCAGCAAGCGAGCAAAAAAATTGAACTCAACATTGAGTTCGCACACCTTTTACACAACTTTTTTCTTCGCCAACTTCCTCATTTATTTGTGCCAGTCTAAATATTATATACCTAGTTTTTTATAGCATTTTGGTATGATTTATTTGCTGCTGTCAAAACTTGTCTCTAAAAGTTTTCTAGCGCGGTATCGGAGATGATGTATCGAATTTAGGAAGTACTGTTATAAACTGAGCCATTCTTATTAAGATAATTTTAATGAAAATTAAACTATTCGCCCCTTCAACAAGTACTTTTTGCCCCAACGACTTCCTTATCATGGGATCACTTTCGAAGTTACTTTGGTAGTTATATTAATTCCAACAAAAACAAAATCATCAAAATCCTTTCGTAGTTAAGTTATCCGCGAAAAAACTTTAAAAAAAGTATGCATACGGACAAATTGAGAAAGATTCCTTTTTTGAAATCGCTTAAAAATACGTTTCAAAGAAGCTCATATTCCCATACCTGTAGTGGTCAGTATTGGTAAGAAGAACTAGAATTATAGTCGGACAAAATCCAGGGGGCCAAGTCTGATACACTCTCGTAGTTGGATCGATCTGGCATCGCCACGAAAAACGATGTGCATCGCTGTTTTAATACGGACGACAGTGAAATGAAAGTAACGAAATCAGCAATGCACATTGTTTGCCGCTGCGGTGCTAGAGCGATGCAACCAGAGTGTAGTAGACTTAGGCCCCAGGTCTACCACCCAAAGGGTGACCGGATAAGAATGTCATTAAACATTACATCCATACAAACATACATACATACACTTCACGCCTGTTTCCCAGAGGGGTAGGCAGATACTACAGATCTCCATTTGTCACGGGCCTGACATACCCCTTTCGCTTCATCTACATTCATATATCTTTTCATACATGACCTTCGGTTTCGAGTACTTTTCACGCCACCTTCGGCCAGGACGTCACCAATCTGGTCTGTAAACATTAATTCAGGGATAATCCCACCACCCAAGCCCTACCTGCCTCTCAGCGTACGAGCCATTCTCTGGAGACGTGCGCGTCTACTTGCTTTTACCTCTTTTCAACGCACACGTTTTCTTGACTCCAAATAAATTATCTTGGTCCATCCCTGTTTGTTGCCAACTCTCCCCCTTCTGGGTCATGACGACCACATTACGGAGACGGTCCTCGTCGCGTCTTCAGTCGTTAACAGGCTCATCAGTCATTAGATATAAATTTTTTACTTTATATATCACAATATAACAAGGCAACGTTGTTTAAGTGACACAGGAAGTGTCATCTAAACTGATTTGACCGCTTTCTTGGCCGAGCGTACATATGAAATTTGTTCAGTGCCGTTACAAAAACCGTACGTCTAAGATCTAGACTACCTATACGTTTAATCACAGAAGAGATTTATCATTCTAAATACCTATGTCTTTCGTTGTTTTACTACAAATAGTCGATCGTTTGACCACCATTCTGTCGGTGTTCAGTTGCGATGGAGCAAGCTTGCTAATTAGGAAGTACCAGTTCACCCATAATTTAGACACCTATAATATACGGCGCATAAAAGATAAACTCCGGCAAGTAATTCTTTAATGTGTTCCTGATATTACTTTTAAAGTTTGGTAATTAGCCTTAAGGTATTAAATGTTTAAAACGGGTATTATAGCGCGAAGATTAACCAAAGATTAGCATTCAGCTTACCTTCTTACCCGTTTTAAACTTTTAATAACGTGTCAGTGCGCCTTTGCTTATAAAAATATTTTGCCTTAAAATCCTTTAGAGCTAGGATATGCAGAATACTTGTTACCAGAGCTTATTTATAAAAATACTTGCTATGATGCAATAATCCATTTCACTCCAACCCAATATACCCTTTACTATGGATACATCCAGACGACAGAACAAATAGGTACCTAGCTCATCTCTGAAGCATTAAGTCGGCGGCGGGAATCGAACGCGCGACCGTCGTCCTAGAGACAGGATGCTCGGACCACAATTCCATATCGTATATCTGTATGTCAATACATAGTATAAAACAAAGTCGCTTCCCGCTGTCCGTCCCTAAAATATGCTTAGCTTCTTTAAAAGTACTCAACGGATTTGATGCGATTTTGTTTAATGATTAGAATGATTCCCTAGGAATGTTTTATAAGTAGATATAATATATGCATATAATAGTAGAGAAACACTATTAATAATGTATATTGACAAAATATTGTTTGCCGGGTCAGCTACTTCAAAACAACCGATAAATAAAGCAGGCATATGCCAGTCTACCTAGTTTAAACAAAAAGCCGTTAGGAGATGCGAAACTGGTTCTTGGCTCTTATAATAAATTGAGATATCCCATTTGAGACATTGCCTATTAGCCACTACGCTAGTTCCAACGGTACATGCATAGCGTGTACATTGAGCCTTGCCAATATGAGGCAAGATTAATAGTTACTACTCCGACGATGCTTTTCTTGGTAAAAAAATTGATGAACTATTTTTTTTTAGGTAAAACTACTGTATTTTTCTCGATCATCGACATCTTAGTCATGTTGAATTCTATTCTTTTGTGCTTTAGAAATAAATTCAATTTTTCATTTAATTCAAATTAACGTCACTGAAATTGACATTTATTTCTTAAACACGGATCCGAACAAAGCCCACCAATGAAATCCAACCTCTCGGCGCGTAAAGCAATCTCTGGAGACGTGCGCGTCTACTTTCGAGCAATAGGAAACTCGGCTTATTATGTTGTGACCTGGCCTTGGAATAAAACATACTAAAAAAAGATACTTTTATGTCAAAATTAAATGATGTTTATAATAATTAAGTCATCAACATTCACATGGCGTCATGACGAGGAGCTCTCACAATGACTCCCATGATCAATAGGGGTGGAAATGCCAATAATCGCCACGCTTGCCAGGCGGGTTGGCGATCACAATGGTATTGTGGTTTAACTCACAGAGAGCGCTGCAGCCCGTCCTCTGGAGAGTTCTCTCGGTCGACCCCCACGACGGAAAAAGGTGGTGACACAGAAAAATACACTGCACGCCTTTTAATACCAAAGCGGGGTAGGCAGAGCCACTTGCTAAAGCAAATGCCCACGGTTCACCAAGCGTATTTAACCCAACGTGACAGGGGGTGAGTCCAACGCCGTTATAGAGTTCACACACCTTGTGGTGTGCGGGTTTCATCACGATGTTGTGCTTCACCGTACAAGCGCTGCGTTGCGTACGTAGGCTCTGAAAAAGAGTCCCATTGGTACACGTCCAGTAGCCGGACTCGAACCCGCAACTCGGTTCCTTGCTGAAATGTTCTATCACCTTAAAACACTTTGACAGCAACTTTTTTTTTATTATTAAAACCAGCTTAACATCTTAATAGATACAACAAAACCTACTATGCATCTACGAGTATAGTGACATTTATAAAAAGAACATCGTATGCGCTTTGTCATAGTAATCTTCAAACTGAAAGCGTGAGAGTGTGTGTATAATCTCCTTTTGTGTGTCGGATAATATTCAACATTATTCTGTCTTCCTCAACGTAAAAGAAAACGTGTGTACAATGTACCCCCTTATTAACCCTTTCGTGGATACGTTCCGCCTGTCGACGTGAAACAGTAACAATTCTATTGTCTTTTGTTGTGCGTCCCCGAAAGTGTTAATAGCAAAAGTTATGTATTTTCTGGACGGGTACCTATTAAATATGGGCTGATGATGATGACGATGATGATCTAATTAGAACACGCAAGATGGTGGCCAAAAATTTAGCTTGTAGCAAAAAAAATACTTATAAAAGTCTTTTGCATACGTCAAGTCAAATTATACAAAAGTACATAACATTGAACTATTTATTGACTAGGCTGTTAAAACATATTTTGTTATTTCAATATATAATACATTTAAATTATATAACATGGGCACTAACAGGCAATTTGACTTTATCTATGTTGTTAACAAGACTAAGTAATAACTAAATATTGATCACCGGATATGCGCGTTTCATTAAAAATTATATAAGTAATAACTAGTTAATTTTCAGTTGTAGGTAGTTCTAGAACTAGAACTTCTATTAATATTACCTTTTCTCGACCACTGAAACATTCAGACAAATTATTTAAATTGTTAATGACGTTGTTTCTTTTTAATTTACACGTAAAGTACGTACAGAACGTCCTTCCTTTCTTCGTATGTAAGATTGTAGTAATTTTCATTAAGCAAACAATATCTCAAGGTCATCCACCGTCTTTAATTTAACTTGTTCTTTTTTAAGACAGTCTTTATTTTTTTCTGTGAGAACACAATTTCGAGATGACATTTAGAGATTTTTCGGTCGAAATTGTAAAAATGTTGTTGCGAAATTTTTCAACGTGAACTCATTTCGTGTGACACGCATGTGAGAAATTGTATTTATGAATAGAATGATTTTAAACTATGCATGCCATATTAGCCGTAGAACCGACGTGTTCTAGAGCATCTGTGGTCCAGTTGGTCGAATACTTGACTAGTACCCGGAGGTGTCGGGTTCGAGTCCGGCTTCTGGACGTGTACAAATGGGAATCTTTTTCAGAGCCTATGTACACAACAAAACGCTTGAACGGTGAAAGACAACATCGTGATGTGATGAAACCCGCACACCACAAGGTGTGTGAACCCACCCACGTTGGGTTAAATACGCTTGGTTAACTGTGGGTATCCGCCATGAAGACGCCCCGCATCCTTCGGTCCCCTGCCGGGGACTAAAGGAGCACGCCCAATGACCCTCCCGTATTCACGGGAGGCGAGGACACAGCGGGCCGGCGCCAAGACGGCGCAAACCCCGTCACCCCACCCCGAAAGGGTGTGAGAAGACCACGAGTCGAGGGTATCTGCTTAGCAAGAGCCTACCCCGCTTTGGGATTTAAAGGCGTAAAATGTGTATTGTACCGACGAGCGTTGGAGTAAACGAGTTCATGGGCGGAGACCGTGTCTCGGCAAACGGCTTGTAGGACCTCAGGAAAAGTAGAGGTAGACTGATGACTTAATTTATGTCCGGCAGAAGATGGATGCTAGAAGCATGAATGTTTTGCAACTGAAGAAGTCTATTTCCAACAGTGCACATGTAAATGGTGATGATATGCCTACACTCACATCCACAATAACTTATCGAGTAGGCCAAATGTATATCCAATAGAACCAATTCTATGTCACTTTACGGACATTTCACGCGTGATATATGTATAGGATTCATCGATGTAATAATCGGACTAATGTTTATTAAAAATAAATCATATCAGGAGAATCAGTCAACATCTATTTTAGTCGAGATACACAACTTGCTAAATTGCTTGTAAATTGGTAGATATTCTGTTAAAACCATAAAATTCAGCTCGTTATGTGATCGACTTACGTTTATACATGATCATAAACTAAAAGCTACCGCGCGCAGCACGTTCGATTCCGAATTCCTATAAAAAAAACCTCTTGACAGTAACTAATTAATTAGATAATCATGAATAGCAATGAAATTCGACCCCTTTTAACCTTTTGGTGCAAAAAAATATTGATTGAGTAAACGTTATTCTTTACACTAATTTTATAACTGCGGATACGCAAAACTGGTTTCGAAATTAGTACAATTGCTCAATTTAAACTAAGTAATTCGCGCCGGTTGAATTATGTCTAATTTGTTATTATACGGTGTTATAACACCATTACGATTGACATGAAACTGCCGTAATAAATCTAGGAACATTGAAACCTTATTGCTCTGAGCCAATTATTTTCATTCAGTTTATTTTTGGTCTGACCATTTTCAATTGATCTGTCATATTACGAATTTTGTTAATACTTGTATTGAAATACGATTGGTGAAGCGTAGATATTTGATTAGTATAAGCCTCATCCTGCTCCTAATATTTACCTGTTTCGTTTTAATTGAAAGAACTTTGAAGAAAAAGGAACCGACTTCAGCCAGTAAAAAAACAGCTTCAAAATAATAAAAAAATAATCATCCAAATAAAGCTGATTTAAAAATTTTGAGATAACAAATATTAAAAGAAAATATCGTACTCCTTTCCTGCTGTCGGATAAAAATTATTTCCATATACACACCGGTTTTTACAATAGGTAGTAGCTATAATAAAATAGGTAGCTATTTTAAAATTGCCGGTTATTACTTTGTTAGCTTCTTGTGTTTGTGCTTACCCGTTATTTCACGTACACTGTAAGAATGTTAAGAAAACTGCAGTAATATAACCATAATACTATTTTTCAACGACTGGATCTGGACGCCCCGTGCACACGTGGCGGCGCACCGTCGACGGCGA
Source organism: Conopomorpha cramerella (assembly GCA_012932125.1). Lineage (NCBI taxonomy): Eukaryota > Metazoa > Arthropoda > Insecta > Lepidoptera > Gracillariidae > Conopomorpha > Conopomorpha cramerella. The sequence continues at coordinate 12 of SJJU01006096.1, read as the reverse complement.
GCTGAGAGCCCG
>SJJU01006095.1:0-24574 GCA_012932125.1 Conopomorpha cramerella | reverse complement strand
CCCCCTGGATGTTGTGCTCTCTAGGGTGTTCCGGGGGCACCGGCTCTTTCGCGCGCAGAAGTCACCGGGGGGTTTTAGTGGACGCACCACATAATCTCGTAAAAAAAAAACTTATTTAACCCAACGTGACAGGGGGTGAGCCCATCGCCAAAATTCACGCCTCTTAGTCCTAAAGCTGATCCTGCCCTGCCTGTTTGTATCAAGAATGAAGAATCACAGTAGTGAGAAAGTGGGTGGTAATAACTAACTAACTAACCTATCCATCATTATCATCAAGCCGATGGTTAGGCAGAGGTAGAGGCACTTGCAAAGTATGCACACGGTTCAGGAAGCGTATTTAACCCAGCGTCATACGGGATGAACATATCCGGGATATTCCTACCCACTTTCCCATCACTGTGATTTCTGATAGAGCCAGGATATCCAGAATCTGATGTATTCTGGATGCCGCTGTATATCCTGGCTAGTTCAATCAACGATGACTCGACTAGATCCCGAGGGTGCCTAGGTTTTTGTCTTGGATTCCACTTAGTAATTAAACTTACGGTCTTGGTATAGAAATAAGAAGAAAAATATATTATATGCGCTGTACTGTGTACCATAATGCATACATATGATTTTGACTTTCCTAACCCAAACACCTTCGCGCACCCCGCCATTATTAGTAAGGCCCAAAGCAAAGACAGCAGATAGGTTGACCAACTCAATTACTGGACCAAAGAAAACCCACTCACCTTTGTATGCGTATACCTTCCACTTCACACCACTTTCGCTCCAATTGCGTCATACGTCACATCATCGTCAGTACCAAAAGTGAAGACAGAACAATAACACAATTGAAAGTATCCATTACAGCCAATTAATAGTTACTTATAAAACAAAGGAGAAGTAATTAAATTGCCTCACATTAGTTCGACGATGGCTGCCGCCGACGTCGCGGCGCTGTGGCGGCGCGGGCGTGGGCTGGTCAAGGGAGTGCCGCGATCTAAGGCTCAATCTACATTGCGGCCGAACGGAATGGAAGCGAATGCTTGTACATTGGAGGCTATATACAATAATAATTAACAGAGAGCGTCTGTGGTCCAGTTGGTCGGACCCTTGACTTGTAACCGGGAGGTCCCGGGTTCGAGTCCGGTTACTGGACGTGTACCAATGGGACTCTTTTTCAGAGCCTATGTACGCAACGCAACGCCTCGCAAACACGGCGAACTCCGTTTCGCCACCAGAGGGGTTCGTTTCGTTTTCCCGCTCTTCTGTTGAATTTTTTCCTGAATTTTCTTTGCTACAAACCTCACGGAGCACGAGACCTTTCCAACGAATGCAAAACCGTGGAAATCGGTTCGTGCGTTCTGGAGTTATAGCGTCAGGGAGGAAAACTCGACTTATTTTTATATAGTAGATAACTAAGATAATTTAGTACGTAGGCTATTGGAGCTTCACCTCAATAGAGTCGTGCATGCGCTTAGCTACGGGGCTATGTCGTATACTATGAGCATTCTTTCCTCCCACGCAAAACAAAAAGAAAAATAAAAATGTATGGAGTCAAGGAAACGTGTGCGTTGAAAAGAGACAAAAGCAAGTACGCCGAGAGGCAGGTAGGGCTTGGGTGGTGGTGGGATTATCCCTGATTATTGGGCTATAAGGAGGATTTGTAGGAGCAATTCCGGTGGTCTGGATCCGTGTTCGAAGTGGCCGTTGCCTGTTTGCCGTTTCTCCCAATGTAGGGCATTGATGGAGACGCAATTTGACGGGTCGGACGCCACGCGCTTTCAGTCGGGGCTGCGTATACGCGAATATCGGCGCATTGTGTCTTCCGTACGCTTTTTAGGACGAGACAAGGGATAAAAAGTAAGTAGACGCCGACATCTCTACAGAGAATGGCCCGAGACATGTAGGACATGGCTGTTCTTTTGGGTTTGTACATCTACACATGTGCAATATTCTGCATGTGTAGACAGTGGCAAATGGAAACGGACGCATAATTAGAGACATAGCGCTTCGAGTGTGCAGATTAAAAAAAAACCCGAGATCGAAACTAGATTATCAAATCACCGCGTGTTTTTTCAAAGCTCAAAAAAATCTTTTACCCGAGAAAATTGTGTCTACGGCGGGCTTTCAACTACTGTATGGACAAAATCATCACTAAAGTAATTTTATTATACCAGCCCGGGGATAGCATGCGGGCGTTCTCTTTGACTAATAGTTAGACAATAGATTAGCATGGATTAACACCTTCAAAGCCTTTTGAAACGGTGTCTTATCAAGTCAATTTCGTTCTACTGGGGTGATTAAATACGTACAGTACAGCTGGAGAAAATTAGAAACTTTCTATTCGTTATTGATGACAGGCCCATTGGTGTCGTGGTCAGCATGTCTGCCTGTATTCCATAGGGTCGTGGGTCCGATTCCCACCGCAGACAGGTGATTAGGTGATGAGCTTTTAAGTACTTCTTGGATGTGTCAGGGCATTTTATTTATATGTCTACTAGTGGACTTGACAGACGTTGTACTGTCTTTTGTCTATAACCTCTAGGGTGGCCTGTGCCCAGGAGTGGATGTCATTTTTTTCTTTCATAAGAACCTTCTGATGTCATTTGCTTATTAATGACATCAGAAGGTTAGGTTACAACAAAGAAAGAATTAGTGAAATCGGTCCACCCGTACCGGAGTTATGACGTGACAACGAAAAGTGGCTTTGATTTTTATATAATAGATGTATTTAAAAGAAAAAAATATTTAAGTAGGTATAATTTCTTGTCTTGAGCGAAAGCCGCAACGGATTAGTGCCCACCTACGGATGCCGCAGACGGGGTCGACCCAGGCGGAGATGGCGGGACGACCTGGATCGATACCTGCCGGAGTGGCAGGAGGTGGCCCAAGATAGAGAGGAGTGGAAGGCTTGGGGGCCTTTACTCAGCAGAGTGAAACAAGTCAGGCTACGTAAAAACAAAAAATCCATGTCTGAATTCCATAACACAAATGCTTTAGCTACTTATCATGGTATAAAGGTAATGTGTGTGTTGTTGTAAAAAATATTTATTTATTATTATAGCTTGTTGTGTAACCTACACAGGAATTCGTTCTGCAACCCGCTTTTTTGGAACATTATCTCTCCCTTTCTTTCCGAAAGCGGTTAAAAGCGACAGAGATAATCCAATTCCCGGAAGCAGGGAGCGTGATATGTACACATCTTTAGTATTAAACTTGTAGACTGAATCAAAGGATTCCATTTCATTAGTTGTAAGAGTTTACGGGAGAGCTGCCCTCCGGCGAGGCTTGCTCTAAGCCGGAAAGCTTCTTTAGTTTCCATAAGCACTGAATTCAAGTCAAGGAAACTTTGTTAGGTACATAAACCGTAAATAGGTTCTGTGCCTCCTTTAATAGTAGACTCCTTGAAGCAGTAGCGTTTAAGAAGGCACATCAGTCATGATCTGTCATTCTATAGCTGTCCCTCTCTGACAGGCAAAGTAAGAAAGAAATTACGATAGTTTTAATGCCAGATTAAGTCTAATGAGCGTACCAGAAGGTCATGAGTAGGAAATTCAAGAAAGAATACAAGAAATTTACTGATAAGAATCTTAAACTGTACTAATATTATAAAGCTGAAAAGTTTGTTTCTTTGAACGCGCTAATCTCAGGAACTAATGGTTCGAATTGAAAAAATATTTTTGTGTTGAATAGACCATTTATCGAGGAAGGCTTTAGGCTATATAACTTTATTAATATTATCCCCGAATTTCCACGAGAACGAAAATATGCGAGCAACACCGCTCGAGCTAATATTATTATAAACACGAATGTTTAAGATGAACTATTTGTTACTGTTTCACGCAAAAATACTGAACGGACTTCAATGAAACTACACAGCTTGTAGATCGGTATCGGTATCACACATAAGATATATTTTATCGCGATATTCCCATGGGAACGGGATGAGCTAACACGGTCGGGATACATTTAGAAACTATTACAGCTTAACTACTATAGAAATATCGTATAGAGATAAAAAAGGCCATTACTTAAAAAGTGCTAACAGAGTACCTTCATGGATTTGCAGATCATGATAGGAGGTTGAGGGTTCTAGTCTTGATGTACCAATATGTAACTTTTTCAGAGCCTAAGTACGCTACGCAACGCTAATGCGGTGAATAACAAAATCGTAATGAAACCCGCATACCACAAGGTGTGTGAATCTTTGTAACGGCAGTGGACTCACCACCAGTTACGTTGGGATTAATTGTTGGTGAACCGTGGGCATTTGTGTCGCAAGTGTAAGTTTGGGATTAAAAAGCCGTGAAGTACGTTTATGTACCTGAAGTAACTTAGTAATCCCCTATCAGAAGCTGAATGCGTGAGGCCGAAAACAGATCACAGTGGCGTGCAATTGGAGAGGCCTAAGTCCTGCAGTGGAAGAATATGGGCTGATGATGAATCCCCTATTCAAATAAACCTTATTTTATTTTATATTTATTTATTACTTAACTTCAGTGATTTTCTTAAATGTTTTAAAGGTTTTTTGTACCTAAAGTAGTTATTCTCTATTAAAGTAATCTTATTTTATTTAATTTTTATTTATTACTTATCTTCAAACTTTCTAAACGGCTTAACTCGAATGCGATTACGTCGAAAAACATTTTTTCTGAAATATTATTCGTAGAAAAAAAATATTTTTCATAGGCACTGAATTTGTATTATTTTTATTCTGTCAAAGATTACGGAGAGTTAGTTGCGATGGTATCAGACAGATTACACAATTTCTTGGAATGAAATTAAGCTGCTCGTCTTCATATTAAACTCAACAAAAACGGTGGAATTATGTTGAAATTATATTTTCTTCTCTTTATATGTACATACATACCTATTCTTTGATACCTCTCCATTCAATCGCTTAGTTTAAGTTTTTTAAACGACTTAAAAAAAGAAGGTTACTCAATCCGCCCTGTAGTTCCGGGCCCTTAGGAAGAATTGGACTACGGTATCCGCTGCCTGGCGTATGAGGCGTCCTTAAAGGGGTCATCTGGGCCGTAGGTCCCGGCACCTGCACAAACGGTCCTGCGATGGTCGGCGGTAGCGGGGCGTAGGGCGATTGGCGACGGCGGTACCGTGGTGGCTTTGGTACCGCCGTACGACATCGTGACCTGGGTGCGTTGATCTCCCCCATTCCGGTGACGGTATTCGAGGTCCTAGCGCGACTGGGACCACCCTTGGACGTAGTGGCTCAGGCTGTTTCGGGGGCCCCGGCAATAACGCAGGAGCGGTCACCGTGGGGTTTTAGTGGGTTCGAGTCCCACATAACCCCGCCGCTGTCCCCGTTACGGATTTCCCCGCGATATAAAATAAACAGCTAAATTGCAAACAAAAGTTACTTTTTTTTTTCATTCCTTATTTGTTGACATGCTCACAACCTGACGTATGTACCTGCCATTTTATTTCTATGTATCTTTAATATCAACGAAACAAGTAACCTGGAAGAAATCGCTTTCAGCGATAAGGTCGCCATTTGTAACCTTACCATTGTCATTAGTATGTAATATCTTAGTATACAATAAAGCCCAAAGGAAGTGGACCTGGCAAAGCCCCGATACTATGACTAAAAATGAGATCGATTTCATCATGACGAACAAAAAGCACATATTCAGAGACGTCTCTGTGATCAACAGGTTCAATACCGGTAGCGATCACCCACTAGTCAGAGGCTCTCTGAATATCAACCTTAAGGCTGAACGTGTCCGTCTGATGAAAGCCAGGCTCCAACCAACCATGCTCCAAACCATAACGGGATCCGAAGCTTTCCAGCTAAGTTTGGAGAACCGGTTCGTTGCCGTGGAAACCACAGCAGACGTGAACTAGAACCTCGAAAATGTGACTCGGGTCCTCAGGGAAGAGGGTACGAGATTTTGTGAAATGCAGCGTAAGGGCAGTAAGTCAAAGCTTTCCGGGGAGACTTTACGGCTGATGACGGAACGACGTGAAAATCCGCCCGTCACTTCGACCGCAAGGCGGGCTCTAAACCAAGAGATTAGTAAGCACGTGCGGCACGGCCTCCGACGCTACAATACTCTTTCAATAGAAAGAGCGATTGAGCAGAATCGGGGGTCAAGAGTGTTCGTACAATCTCTTGGAAGAAGCCACCTTGCGAAATTGACCACAGCAAGTGGAGAAGTCGTCACTTCGAAGCCGTCAGTCCTTTCGGCGGTTGAAGACTTCTATGGCCGGTTGTACGCATCGCATGCATCTCGTCCTGATCCCGAAAATGGGGTCTCTAGAGCCACATTGACACGCCACTTCACCGAAGACCTGCCAGAAGTCAGTACTGGCGAAATTGAGATCGCTCTTAGACACCTCAAAAACGGAAAAGCTCCAGGAGAGGATGGCGTTACAACCGAACTATTAAAAGCTGGAGGTAAACCGATATTGAGGGAGCTCCAAAAGCTTTTTAACGCTGTCCTGTTCGAAGGGAGAACTCCGGAGGCGTGGAGTAGAAGTTTGGTCGTCCTGTTCTTCAAAAAGGGAGACAAAACCCTGTTGAAGAACTATCGACCCATTTCTCTTCTAAGCCACGTCTACAAGCTGTTCTCAAGAGTGATCAAAAACCGTCTTGCGCGAAGACTCGACGAATTTCAACCTCCGGAGCAGGCTGGATTTCGGAGCGGTTATGGCACCATAGACCACATCCACACAGTGCGGCAGATCATAGAAAAACTGAAGAATATAATCTGCCCCTGTGTCTAGCATTCGTGGACTATGATAAGGCCTTTGACTCGGTTGAGATCTGGTCCGTTCTGGAGTCTCTGCAGCGTTGCCAAGTTGACTGGCGATACATCCAAGTGATAAGAAGCCTCTACGAGGCTGCCACCATGTCCGTCCAAGTACAAAATCAGCAGACACGTCCCATACCATTGCATCGAGGAGTGAGACAAGGGAATGTTATTTCCCCGAAATTGTTCACAAATGCAATGGAGGATATTTTCAAGACGCTGCATTGGAAAGGACGTGGCATCAACATCAATGGCGAGCACATCTCTCACTTGCGATTTGCAGACGACATCGTCATCATGGCAGAACCGCTGCAGGACCTTCAACTGATGCTGAATGACCTAGCTGATTCTTCTCTACGGATCGGCCTACGGATGAACTTGGATAAAACCAAGGTCATGTTCAATGAACATGTTCTACCGGAACAGATTTCAGTACACGGCACCGTTCTCGAAGTTGTTCAAAAATATGTATACCTTGGGCAGACATTGCAGTTGGGTAGAAACAACTTCGAGGACGAGGTAAACAGAAAAATTCAGCTGGGTTGGGCAGCATTTGGGAAGTTACGTCGAGTCTTAACATCAGCGATCCCACAGTGCCTGAAGACAAGTCTTCAATCAGTGTGTCCTACCTGTAATGACATACGGAGCTGAGACGTGGACACTGACGGCACGGCTGGTCAACAAGCTCAAAGTCGCACAGCGTGCTATGGAAAGGGCTATGCTCGGCGTTTCTCTGAAGGATCGAATCAGAAATGAAGTGATTCGACAGAGAACCCAAGTCATCGACATAGCTCATCGTTTTAGCAAGCTGAAGTGGCAGTGGGCCGGCCATATTAGCCGTAGAACCGATGACCGTTGGGGAAAAAGAGTTCTCGAGTGGAGACCGCGTCTCGGCAAACGGAGTGTAGGACGCCCTCAGGCAAGGTGGACTGATGATATACGCAAGATGCTGGCAGAAGCTGGATGCGAGAAGCCGAAAACAGATCACAGTGGCGTGCAATTGGAGAGGCCTATGTCCAGCAGTGGACAAGTATGGGCTGATGATGATGATGACTGCGATAAATCCATCAGGCTTGTACAGTTCCGGCTAAAGAAACTGTTTCTAGGGTTACGTCGAATGGGAAATTTCAGAGGCCCCTGCTTTTTCTCTTAGTTTAATGACCAGACGTCGCAGTCGTGCAGTAGGGGGCAGCAACTGTAGTCATACGAAATTACTAACTCACAGCTAAAGTACACCGTACTTTTGAAACTGGACGACTTAGGCCCTTTTTTGTCTTATCATGTATACAAAAGTGTCTATAAATAATGGAGAGCTCACCCAAAAATAAGTAAAAAAACCACTAAAGCAAACTTTATAACTGACTGAAGAGTCCCCCTTGGATATTTTTAATGCTTCTAGGGCACAACTAATGATAAGAAAATTTTTGGACTTTCGAAAAATTCACTTCTCGTCCTGTATTTTATATGTTTGTTGAGCCTTTAGGGATTACTTTCGCCTGGTAATAGATCTTGGATGTATTTTTTTTATGTTTGTTACCTGGGAACTTTCGCCTGGGTGAATAGATTTGGATGTTTTTTTTTATTTGAGAGCTGGTGCTTCCCGGTTGGTTCCATATATAAATTTGGTTCAGTTCCGACACCATCCACGAGAAAACCACATAATATATGACAAATTTTACTGGTTGAAGTCGGTTCTTTTTTCTTTAATTTATAATAACAACTGTAAGAATATTTTCGACCTACAACGAGTACCACAAAATCTATGGACATGACATCTTTGGAGATAGTCTATTATATTTCAGGAAGAAAATTATGTTATAAGTAGTAACTTCAGTAAGTAGTGGTAATTTAAATATTGTTTTGGGTTGTTTTTTCCTTATTTCATTACAAACAATATCGTATTGAATTCACGAGTTGAATGTTGCATATTATGTCCGTAGGTATATATCGTATTATATTATAATTTAGCTTGTAAGATTTGAGTGTCGTGCGCATATTCTGTAATTAACGTAAGCACTAGATTTTAGTTTTATTTAATGTTTAATGTACTGTATTGTGTTTATTATGTTGTTGATATGCCTGTTATAGAAATAAATAAATAACAAATAATACTCGTTGTATTTCTATTTTGTAAAGCGACCTCTATGGTGAAACTGAGATAGTACGACGAGAATGAGCAGTTTTACAGAGACGAAGCGCCATGGGTTTCCGATCTTCGATAATAGATGGCGTTGCGATCGGCTTTCATTGGAGTTCTAAAGCCTTTCTTCCAAATACAATAAATACTCTTTTATCTACACGATTCAAATGGGTATTCACTTACCTACCTTTTTAAGAGCCGAAGTCTGTTTCTGTTGACCGTAATTATTGCAGCCGATGATGTCTCGAACGAAAAAAAAATTGGTTCTGTCCATACAAACGCGCTGATTGTTCTTTTTGCATGAAGAGATGATTTTGTTAAGAGGTATGGATGGACACTTCCTGAAATTGACAGTTGAAGCGTATACATTTGCTTGAATGGGTATTTCCGGATCAGATTCACGAACTACATTGACTGGCACACAGTCGTAGTCTAATTGCGCCAAATGATGGATATGTCGTAGCAAACAATCTTTTGTAATATATAGATGTCATTGTACTCTAAAGAAAACAATGTGCCAAATCGCCAAAGGGTAAGGGGTAGAGAAGATAGAGAAACAGGTACCTAACTGATATAGAAAAACAGAAATCTCATACTATGAGCGTCTGTGGTCCAGTTGGTCGGACCCTTGACTTGTAACCGGGAGGTCCCGGGTTCGAGTCCGGCTACTGGACGTGTACCAATGGGACTCTTTTCAGAGCCTATGTACGCAAGCAACGCTCGTACGGTGAAGGACAACATCGTGATGAAACCCGCACACCACAAGGTGTGTGAACCCTATAACGGCGATGGGCTCACCCCCTGTCACGTTGGGTTAAATACGCTTGGTGAACCGTGGGTACTTTAGCAAGTGCCTCTGCCTACCCCTCTTTGGGATTAAAGGCGTGAAGTGTACATATTTTTTTTTTCATACTATGTCTATGGGTAGGTGCAGACTGATACTTGTCGGTACCGACCTGCAACGGGCCATAGACAATGTATATGATTTCTGTTAATCGGTACCGGTTTTTCTTTATGTCCTCACCCACATGACGTAAGATATCGGCAGTGGAAGATCATACGACCGGGCTCAAGACTTGTGTCAAATCCTGTATAGTGGGAGATCTCGCGTCCGGGAATCCTTCGTGTTACCTAATTATGTTGGTACCTACCTACTTCTTATCGCCTATGTTAGGTACTATACTTATTATACCTATTGTAGGTAGGTACTAGTGATGTAACGAATGTCAATTTTTAGACATTCGCGAATGCGAATGCAAATATCTGCCGTTGATATTTGCGAATGCGAATATTGACTTTTGAACTTGGCGCCATTTGTCTATGGCTGTATTTTGACAGCTTAGATGGCGCGCGAGTTGCTGCATGCACACGTCTGTGATTCTTTCTTCCGGGCATTGTCGAACCGATCTGAAGAAGACCGATTGATGTTTGATTGACGAGTGTTATAGTGTGTGTGTGAGTGTTGCTTAAGAAAAAATCGTAAACAAACTTGTGAAACAAACACGGCATTTTGAGGTTAGAGTGTGTTACGTGAATTATAGTACATTATTTTCAGTATAAATGGTTTCTGTTAAGACTGATAAAAGTATAAGAAGAAAGACTAATAGATGTTACCTTTTTGTTTTTTAATTAATACTATAGTATGAAAATATAAGATTATTTTGAGTCCAAATAGTTTATCTTATGTTATGACTGATAAATGTATAAGAAAGAAGTAAAATAGAAGTTTATTTTTTGTTTTGTTAATTCATTGTTAGTTTAAAAATAGGACATTCTTTTGAGTTTTAATATTTTCTGTAAAGACTGATAAATGTATAAGAAAAAAAGTCTAATAGAAGTTACCTTTTTGTTTTTGAATTAATACTATAGTTTGAAAATATGAGATTATTTTGAGTCAAGTTAAATGGTCAAGAGTCAAGTTAAATAGTTTAAGATTTTGGAAATAAAAATTATAAGAAGTTTATACTTATTTCTCGTTTTAATTTAACTTTTTGTAATGGAAAATCTTATTTATTTTAGGACGCCCATATTCGCAAAACATTCGCATTCAATTGCGAATGCGAATACGAATGTCAAAAAACATGCGAATATTCGCGCATGCGAATATTCGTTACATCACTAGTAGGTACATTGGCTTTATGAATATTTAGGTAGGTACATAGGTACTGGACAGCCTGATATATTTTGTTCTTCACTCCTTAGGCGAATTAGTCAATGAGCGAGATATAATAACAGAATTGCAGGACATCAAATACTACTGCTTATAAATGGCAGTGGCGTGCACACCATATAGGCAAAAAGACACTGCCTATCTTAAATTTTGGCTACCCGACCTAATAATGGAGTTATTATTTTGTATTGCTAGATCTTTTTTTTTGTACTCTCGGCATAGGCTAACGAAGGTTCTGTGTTTTGTGGGCGAATTGTTAGGTAGGTAGGTTATACCTATATTTCGTAAAGACAAGTTACCTATACATAGGTGTCAATCCTTGGGGATTACTGCCTACCTTGTCGTAAAAGCCAGTGCACGCCACTATGATGATGACAAATGGACAATATGAACAACGTTCACTGGGGTGGCAATGCTATAAAAAAAAAAAACTATTAAATCAGCCCAGTAGTTTCGTTGCCTATTCGATGGAAACAAACCTCTTTATAATAGTCATAAATATAGACAAGCAGTCCCGCAGGCTCTCTGATAAATGGGGAATTTTCAAACTCCAAAAGTTTCTAGATGTCGCTAGTAGGTATCCAGGGAACCGAGAGGGAACCGCCAGGATGTGGAACGACTTGCCGGAGTCTGTGTTTCCTGCGGAGTACAGTCTGAAGGTCTTCAGGTCGCGTACTGAACAAGTGTGCTCCATCGTAGACCACATCGCTGCTTAACATCAGGCAGAATGGTGGTCAAACGCTTGTTCATAGTGATTAAAAAAAAACTCGTCGGTTATATTTTAGTACGATTTTTATTATTTGGGTGAGTTATTTAGACTTCAGACACTTTTGTAACATGTAGACAAACAATAAAAAAAAAAATAGACAAACAATAAAAAAAAAATACTGTCGCCTTCGATACGGACTGCTTGAAGTTAGTCATTTCGTTGACATTTGTCCCCCTAAAACAGCTAGCGCCATCTCTCATAAATAAGAGAAACAGAGGCCCTGAAAATCCCCATCCCCATTTTTTACCGTAACAGTTCATTTGCTTTTAAAATATATTTAACAAGACGCTTAACGACTGTAATTCTGTTAAAAATTATCCGGAAGATTTTCTGTTTAGTCCCCATGGCACTCTAAATAGTGACGTATTTAGGGTTCAGACCAAACACAACTAGACGTGCTTACTTCTGGATCCAAACTGTCACTTTTACTAATCATTTGACAGTTTGGATCCAGATTTATCCTGATATCCTAAGTAAGGGACCGAAGATGTGTTTTCTTACTCTTTCACTCTTGCATGTTTTTTTATATCGCTGTCTCGTTTTATTCTAAACGTCAGTTTTGGATTGCAAGTCTAGTTGTTTTTGGTCTGATGAAGGTAGGTGTAATTTAGTTGACATAATTGTATTATTTGACTGGCCAGAGAGTGAGGGCGAACAGAATACGTGTCACCAACCCATGCCAACTGTTCCCGTCATGGGGGTCGTAAGAGGCGACTAAATGAACTCTGCAGAGAACGGTCAGCAGCGCTCTCTGTGAGTTAAACCACAACACCTCTGTGATCGCCAACTCACCTGCCAAGAATGGCGATTATTGGCATTCCCCCCTAAACGACGGAAATCATTGGGGGAGGCCCTCGTCCTGCTGGACGTCATGAGACTGGTGTAGACAAATAGGTACACTTATCTAGCACAAAATATAGATCAGGACATCTGTACGAGTAAAGCTTGGCGGTGTAGCGGGGAACAGCTATTTCCCATGACACCGCAGGGAATACAATTCTGGGGGTGCCGCGGGGAATTAACGAGATTGTTCGCTTAATCGGTAAGGAGGTAGGACTATAATACAGTCGACGAAAATGGCCTAACTATTGTGGCCGTTGCTTTAATGACCTGTGCAATCATAATATCATTGGAAATCGGAAAATTGGGCAAGGTTGACGGGAGGAGATCAATGGGAGGTTTTCTGACAGGTGGCTTATTACAGTTCCAAGAAATATCAATAGATGGCACTACCTACACAGGGCTGTCATTTCATATTTTTATTTTTTGTTGACAATTCTGAGAAATGAGTTTCTCCTTGAGATCATGTCTGATTAGCGCCATCTGTGAGATGTTTTGGAACTACTTTTGACATATTTGAAGCTATCAGAAAACCTCTCATCGGGAGGAAATGCCAATAATCGCGACACTTGGCAGGCGGTTTGGTAATCGCAGTGGTGTTGTGGTTTAACTAACAGAGAGCGCTGCTGTCAGTCCTCTGGGGAGTTCCTTCGGTCGCCTCTTACGATCCCTAAGACGGGAAAAGTTAGGGTTGGTAGTGGGTGACACATTTTAATAATCGCCGTTACCTATGTACAGTCGGTCAAGAATCTGCTCTACCACCCTAAGGTTGAAACTCATATGAATGTCTTTAAACATTAAGGTTCATTGTTCACTTGTCACAATATACCAACTCTACCTTATTGATGTTTTAGTGACACAGGAAGTGTCATTGAAACTGAAAGACCATTTTCTTGGCCGACCGTACCTAATGCAAAAATTTAAAAACCCAGGTATCTAATTGTAGACTCGACGCAGGAGGTATGGAAGAAATAAAACAATAAAATAGAACTGAGACAGGACATTTATTGATTTTATATTACCATTTCTCTCTCAATAAATAACAATTTATTCGAAGTAATTGGAAGCCTCTCTAATAAACACTTAATAAGCTTCAATATTATACAGCAATAATATAATTTATTACAAAGTAGGTATATTTATTTTAGTAAAACGGATAAGTAAGCGGATTTATTATACAAAACTAATATTTATTCTAAGCAGTAGTACATTGGGTACATATACCTAGATAAAAATGTATAAGCAGATAGTTTTAAAAATAAATAGAATTCATCACAGGTAACCGGTTGAGAACTTGTGGCTATTATTCACCTAGAAAAAAAGAATGGGAAAATCATTAGTAGGTATTATTTTATGACTTATATCAAGGGGGCTTTAGGTATTATTTTTAACGAAGTTACACCCCTTTTATATGGGTCCCACACCCACTAAACCAGTACTCTGTAGGTACCCTCAGGGTGTCTACTCACTAGGTATTTCTGGTGCCCCCGGAACATCCTGAGGCCGCTACATCCATAGTAAATTTACACATCGAAATTGATTAATAAATGATGTTGTAACTAATAACGTTTGCCCATTTCTTGTTATATTTTTTGTTATTATGAATTCATTTAAGATTTATATTTAATTATTGTAAACTGGAATGTGTTGCGGATAAATAATATCAAACCTCTTTTTACCTATTATTAACATTTTAGGTAATTTATTAGCAAAACTGAAAAGGGGTTTATTCTGAACAGTTTCTGAAAACTCCGAATAGTAGGTACTTACCCCAAATACATATTTGTAAGAAAATGTGATACGACTCCACCTATGAAGATTTAACATTAAGTACATGGGTGGTAAGTTAACATTAGATATTTAATTTTTACGTAGAGTTAATCGCTACATTTGCCCAAGCAAATAGTTAACTAATCGTAGTTTTCAGAAGTCATGAGAAATTCCCTATAGCATGTCAATTTAACGACTATGTTTTATGCGGATACCACTCATTGACTATAATTTGAGTCTATGTTTGGCAACAATTTTCTATGTACACGGAACCCAGAACGGCTGAACCGATTTGGCTGAAAATTGGTACCTGGAGTTTAAGACCAGGAGATGATTTTTATCCCGATCCTGTGGAACGCGTCGTAACTTGGAGGCAATTCATGGTGCATATGTGTGGCTTCCACATAAACTTGAACTACTTGAGCCTATCTACCTTTTCCAGTTTCCACTAATTTATTTACCGAATAAAACATTTATTTACAAAATCCTAAGGTACGTAGATAGGTACTAATATTTGGAATGTTCTTAAAATTGTAGCATTATTGCCTAAGGACATATCTATGTTTTATTTATAGTAATTACTAAAGCCGTTGCCTTATTTAATATATTAATATATGTATAAGTAATTCAAAATACAGATATTAAAATACAACTATGGATACAAAGAAACTTAAACTCCATGCAAATTCAAATTCGTACAAAGGTATAAAAAAAATTACAACAAAATTTAAAATGACTACACAGAAAACATGGCAAACAGATTATAGAACACAAACATGCATACAAAAATTTTGTTTCGTAAAGAAATGACGAAAATTATGGGTAAATTTTTTAAATAATTTTAACACTTTGGGACGCAAATATTTCTATTTTGTATCCTGACCCCGATAATGTGTTTGATAGTTCCCTATAGAACGCAATAAACTAATATATCGCAGGGCTAGGCAGCGACAATCAACACCAAAGACTGTTTTAATAAGATACATATCCAAACAACATAAGTAAATGCCACTAGGTATATTTTAAAAGTAATAAAAATAAAATAATTGTAATGTTCATTATTAAAATAAGTTATAAAACAGTAAATACAAAATAATCCAATGTTCCCTATAAACATAAATCTTTTGATAAAATGATGGCAACGAGAATGATTGATTACACAATAAAAAAATAATATTACACAAAAGGGAATAATTTACTTATTTAGATTACTTATCTGCCTATGTAATAGAAATAATATTCAAATATTCAAAAAATAAAGCTCCGAATTCGTCATTCATCGTTGATATTACTCGTTCTGAAGTATTGAATAATTATTTACTAATAAATTGGTGAATACAATCCTGACACTTAACAACCTCTGAAACCTGTTCTAAGGACGTTTTCCTTCTTTCAGTAATAATATAATATTGGAATATTTTTTAACGACTCTCATACGAGATTTTATTGATATAGTTTTGAATTAATAGTTCTTATTTTTAAATTAACAGCATTGCAACTATAGTGACAATTGCTAACAGCAAGCCGACAATAGTCAGCCAATCCAATTCTGCGAAGTGCTGGCTAAACATCAGTGTGTAAGAGCAAGCTAGCATCAATGTGCTGGGGGATTCGTGCCATTCGCTCTTGGACTGCGTGCCTCTATCTGTTGAAAAACCAAAAAAACAAACGCAAGCTATAAAAAAACTAAAGTTAGTATTTTAAAAAGCCTAGAGATGTGTTACTACAAAACCGTGATTTTTAGACAAGGTTTCCGTAATTTCGAAATTAGTTAATAAAGGTAGTTATTTAACCACGGTTTTATAGTAACACAGTGGGCTCGATTTACTTCCAATGGAATACACTTTTACATGAATTTTCATTTTTAGGTTTTAAAATACGTGCCATAATAACTAAGTAGCGTAATTCTTTGCAGGGTTTTAGCGTGACTTTATGGCGTCTCTGCACCGTTGAGATGCCGTAGGACATTAGACAGAGTAAGACTAATTCTCTTTTTAATAACAAAAATACAATGCATCAGGAAAAAATCCTTTTCTAACGAAAGAAGAAGAAAATTTATTATTAGCATAGAGTTGATGTGTAAGATAAAACAAGAGAACCATTGGAAGTGGATCGTTGATTTTAACCTGGTAATGAAAAACGACACGAACAAAACAAGCATGATGCAATGTTTAAAGCGTCACGCGAACATGCATGAGTGTGATCCACGTACCTCTATCGTCTCTTTGTGAATTGAGATTTTGCCTTTTCGTTCTCCATGGCACAATATTGGTTGGCAGTGGTTGGCTTTGACTAGGTTTGCTTTCGTCTGTCTTATCAACTGATAACCTTCTTAGGTTTTGGTTCACAGTCTGTACTAATTTTGGCGAGCACAAATCCGCTCTTACATTCGATTCTTCGGGTTTTGGTTCTGGAGGTACTGCTGCATTTTTCTCCAATCTCTGATCGTTCTTGAAAATAGATGCCAATTCCTCTGATGAATTGTACTCTGTGGAATCAGTGGTTTCTTTTCTCAGTTCTAAATCGTCTTCGTATATTGACAAATTGACTGATTGTCTTTTTGTTGATGGTTGTTTAGAAGCCATTTCTGCAACTTTGTCTAATTTATCACTAACTTCTGTAATACTAGCAATCTTTTCATTGTTTGCAGCGTTCACTTGCGGTTTTGGTAGGGATAATTTCTCATTAACTTGCGAGATTCCAGCAATAAGGTCAGAAATGCCATCTTTTAAATCTTTGAAAGCTTTGATTTCATTTAATTCATTACATTTTTCTTCGCATAGATTATTCGTTGTATTGTTGACTGTTACAATGTCCTGTTTAACTATGGCATCAACAATTTTCACTGGTTCGGAATCATTTCGTACCTTCACCGGTGTTTCATTTGTTTCAGATGCTGTAACAGTGCTTGTTTCTTGAGCTTGTATTTTTTCGTCTGCGTTCGGTGTATAGTTTCTTGCATTTTTTGCGTTGCCTTCGGATTTTATCTCTTTTTCAATGCAATTTTTAAGCTGATCTTCAACTTTATGTAAAGAGTCTGATATAACCATCAAACTGTCTTCAGTATTCTTAGCTTTATTTTCCAGAGATATTTTTCTCGCAATCGGTACTTTTTCTATCATTGCAGCAGTATCCGAGTGGGATCTGACATGTTTTATCTCAGGTTCATATCTATCAAAGTCTGACCTTTCTGTTAACCCGTTCAGGAAAAGTTGTCTACTGTCTGATATTCTTGTCTGAATGTCAGATCTTTTGTCTACATTATTTCTATTTTTATCTAACTCTGCAAGTGCGACACCTAGTTTGTTGCTAGTGTCCATAGCTTCCTGAGCAAGTTTAGTAAGAACTTGTTGAAATTCATCCTTTGAGGCACGTTTTGTGACTTGAGGTGAACGATTCGATGGTGATGAACTTTTGGACTTATCACAAGATGGTGGCATGGGCAAGAACTTTTCATCATTATGAATGAATGAGTCGTCTTTGGCGAAATGATTTGATGGAGCGTGGATGTTATTAACATAGAGATTAACAGTATTATGGCGTTGTTTTACCTTGTTACGCGGGTAATGTTCCGGTTCGTTTTCACTACTCTCACAGGCTTCACGCATTCGTCTGGCGACATCGCTGTTACTTTTAGTCTTTTGTATCGTTGCAAGTTTACTCATGTTTAAAGCATCATCGATTTCTTTTTGAATCATTGTGAAAATGTTAGCTGATAATGATCTAACCGCTCTCTTCTTTTTAAGACTTGTTGGTGAATCGGATGGTGGATATTCGTTATAGATTTGATTGTTGTTAGTATAACCTTTGAATTCATCCCCATTAAAAAGCTTTGAATGCCTAGTGTTATCTTTGCGTAAGCTCCTATAAGCTAAATCATCAGATACAAGATCGGGCGATCTTCTAGGAACGAATCTAGATCGTCCTTTGTTTTCCGGTTGTGCATGAAGGTAGTCGCTTTGCGGGGCTGGCGACACTGGCCCGACGGGTATACCGAATGGCGGCTGCGGGTCCATTGTTTTCAGTCGATTATTTGCTTGTTTGATGTTTCTGTACATTACATCGTCATAAACAATGTCGGGTTCTTTTCGATCAGGATGTCTATCGTCGTCTGAAGCATACGGGACGTAAACTGGAGAAGCAAGCATGTAACTTATTTGTGATTGACTATCCTTTGATGGCTGTGTTTGTCTTTCTTTTGAGTTCAATCTCCTGAATGCCATATCATCTTGTAATTTATCGGGTAATGTAGCTCTACGTGGAACAACACGCCTTAGAGGAGTAACTGGCTGTCCTCTTAACTGTAACTCTTCATCGTTACCATTCCAATCATTAAACTTAGGTGTCATTAGCTCTCTACGTTCGGCTCTATCAAGCAAATCTTCGTCACCCAATCCTAAACTATTGTAAATAGCCTCTAATTCGTTCAATGCATCATCAAGGTTTGTGGACTTTCGTCTTTCCGGTGTTTTTTCGTTGTCTGATGGCATTTGATAAGTAATTGTATCAGACTTATTTCTGGTATGACTTCTTGTTGGCGAAGTCACTTTGCTTTCAGGCTCTACAGTTAACGCTCGCTTATACTCCGTAGTTGCTTTCCACATTTTAGCACTGTCAGTTATATCCCGAGACAATGAATTAGCTTTAGAAAGATTTTTGTTACGTACATCTGAAAGATCATTTTGGCTCATCCTGTCAAATGATTGAGAGTGCCTATTCACTATATTATTAATGTTGTCACTACTGCTTCTTGAATTAGCAAAGTTATTTTGTTGCCTTTTCATCCTCTCTGCATCATCCATCTTTTTCCAAAACTCGGATGCATTACGCGGTTTTCGGTACTGTATATTTTCACTTAGATTCAATGTAGACTGAGAGTCGCTCGTGTATTGATTGTCCAAATTGTTTTGACTAGATTTAATACTAATTGGACGTCTTGACCGAGGACTCTGGTCAGCATAGTAGAGGTAATCTTGTTTTGGTTGTACTGGTTCCGGTTTTATCAAGTTCGGCTGTTCAACCTTTTTCCTCCACGGAGGAGAATTGGCGTACAACCCATAGTGTTGTGGTTCGGCCGACACGGATGCAGGTCGACGTGGTTGTTCATTGCGGTGTTGAATATTTCTCAAGTATTCTAAGTTTTGCATTGCGATGTGATCTTCCGAGTTAGAAATTGGTCTTCTTAAACCATTTGCAACGTAGCCCATATGTCTATCTTGGCTTCTTCTCATGACCCTTTCAAAATCATTATTGGGCATACCGTGCACATACTTATTTCTATCCAAGGTATCGTGAGGGGTAGTATTTTCGTAATACATGGACACAGGTGTCGTAACTTTCCTGTGCATGTCTCGAGGTGGCGGTACAGGTGGGGCTTTTTCATCTCGACTCAGATTAGTAACATTCCCCAAAGGAAATTTGACGCAAATTACATCATTTGAATTTCTTGCGTATTGTTCGGGAGTAGCTCGCACCTTAGCGCTGTTGGGGTTTAATATGTCTCTTTTAGCGTTATTTGGGTAATGTATTGAATAGTTTACGTGGTCGTTGTTTATTTTGGCAGTAAAATTAATCGATGATGGGTAACTTTGCGTGGACGGGAACGATGATACAGATTCTGATTTCATTGGTCGATGATGGAACTCATTGGCGTAAAGATGTTCTTGTTTCATCTTATTCTGTTGATCTCGTCGGCAGGTGCCGTAGCCACTGCTCTGACTAGTTGGTGTTCTTGTTAGCATTTCCACTTCAGACTTGGTGTATCCCTGCTGAAGGAGTTCCGCTTCTTTATTCAGTTGGTTTTCTTCGTCCCGAGACAATCGTTTTATGTACCTTTCGTTTCGTGCACTTCTCGATCTTTTGTTCAACGAACTATCCCGTGAACGCATCAAGGAGTCGTCACTTCTGAATCTCAAAATGCAGGAAGAATTAGAAGATCTTAGCGACTCCTCGTCACTGCTCGAATCACCCCGCATACTATTTCTCAGCGCCTCAACTCGAGCTTTTAGTCTTCCTTTCCTCGTTTTTCTTGTATTAGTATCTAAAACCACAGGACCTAGTCTATTAGATATATCACTAGCGTGGTAACTCTCTTTAGCTTCGGTGCCACTATGTAGAGGTCCACGAAATCTGTAGTTGACGAATCCGGCGGAGGGATCGGAAAGAACTCCATCATCAACATGATCTACATGGTTGTTTTTGGCTAGACTTTGAGCTCTTCTACTATCTCTGACCACTATGTGATCAAAGTTACTGACGGTGGTTGATGGTCTCTTCTTTTTCTTCCTGGATTTTCGTTTACTTCTCGTGCTGACCCCTTCGTCGCTTTCGGAAGACGACGCCGTTTCATCGTCCTTCTTCTTTCTTCTAAAGAGTTTTCCAAAGGACCACTTCTTTTCTTTTTTGGTACGCTCATTTTCTTCCGGTTGGACAGTCTCAGCTCGTTGTATGGTGTCGTAGTCGTCGTTCGTGTATGGACGGTAGGAATTGGGCGCGGAGTTGTTGTAGTCCCGATGTGCGACCGGTGGCGAGTTTACGGCCTGGAATTGAGAAAATAATAATTGAGGACAAAATATCACAGGTAAAATTGTCTGAATATATGCATGTCTTGAACCAGAAAAATCACATAAATTGCTGCTCACCTACTAACCCAAAAAAAAAAGGTTAGTAGTACACCTTGTACTTTTTGCAAATTTGAAATGAAATGAACAAACTTGAAATTATCGACCCAGTATCGAACATGAATAATTAGTTCTAATTATAAATACGTAAGTTTCATTAGTATAAAAATGATTCGTTCTTTAAAATACTAGCGTGTATTTTGCCATTAATCTAATGAAGCAACGTCACACGAATTTTCTATAATGTCAGAGACTTTCTTGTCAGCTTGTCCTCATGATATAATCGCTTTCCGAACTGATGTAAAGTAAGCTCATAGCTTTGGAGGTTTTCACAATGATCTTTCGGTGTTCTTAAAATTAAGTAACAACTTATGGGAGTTGGATTCTTGTATAATTGTGTTTCAAACTACTATGGCTACTGACATACTGTCACGCAGATGCGGATTCGTTCATAAAAAAATACTCGCCTGTTTTCTGCCATTTCTCAAATGGATATGCACTCGAATGTTGGTTTTCATTGGCATTATTTGTTTTCGTTTATATTGGTCCTACTGCATATAGCTATATTAACACTCGGTGTAATAATTATGCCATTCCTTTCGGCAAGATGTGTGTTTCCGACTGTGATGTATCGGCCAAGGACACGATGTTGGCAATATTTCAAATTTTAAATGCTAAATACTGAACTTGTGGACGGGGGAATGTTTTGCCGCGTCTGTTTTGCTACATTATTTATGTTTGAGATTGCGTTAAAAGGGGGTTAGAGTTCATACAATTCTATATTACTCTTTCTGATATACTAGCTGTCCGGGCAAACATTTGTTTTGCTATAATAAGTTTTACCGTTACCTTTTTATTCCGTGTATTGGGAGAAATACAACTGGTAAATGCATAAAAAATACCTAGCCGATTCTCAGACCTACTGATTACGCATATAAAATTTGGTAAAAATCGGTAAAGCCGTTTCGGAGGAGTACGCTAACTAACATTGTGACATGGAAATTTTATATATTATATTTATTAAATATGCGTAGGCCTATGCTGAAGAGAAGGCGTAAAAACACATTATTTTGATAGGAAGATATGTTTAAATACTGTCTGGGTTTCAGGACCACTTAAGAGTCATTATTTGTCGCCTAAAGCCAAGAATTGTGCCCTTTCTACTAGTGGTCGCAGTATGAGAAATAATTTTATTCTCTATCAATTAACAAAAACTTACAGGTAGAAAACTTCGGAAGAAATCATTGGTTCTTCCAGCGATCTCCACGGCCATATTTGATAGGTGTTTGCCGATTACTTAGGTAATATTTCTTTCACCTAAACACATAACACCCGCACAAATATTCATCCGAATGACGTCTACTTGAAATTATTCCTACATCTGGATAATGAATTTACTTCTAAAATTATCGCATATAATCACTGTCTCGCTTCGTACATTTCTGGATATATTTTTATTATTTACCTATTAATAAAACCACAATGTACTTTTCTACATTTCTCACATATTTTTACATGGATCCGTGGAACGGTCACATATTGTTTAGTTTTCTAAACTATTTTCATCTCACAATTTAAATGATATATCGTAGCAAAAAACGCGCGCGCGCATCCTCATGGATCCCGGAGACTGAGATTATTTTTGTTAGAGCGTTCTAATAGGTAGAACGTGCATAGATATTATTATAGTGCCAGTGGATCCAACAATGTGTTTCCCTTATTAATAATTAAGTAGGTCAAGTGCGTGATGAAAAAATATCTTGGGTTCTCTACGGATAGAAAATGTCGACAAAATCGTTTCGGAAACATGAAAAAAAAAAATCGGGCGGTTCTAATCGTGTTAATTTAAGTCTATATGTATAGACATAATTTAAGAGTGACTGATTACAACTGCATATTAAAAACACATATTTATCTAGAAAACATACATAATAGCTGTCCCACCACAATACTTTTCCGTTGCATACATTCTGTATATGTTCAGAAATATATATATATATATATTTATACTATACTTCGTGACTTATTTCACAACAACTTTCGGGTACTCGATATATATTTATCGGTAAGATATATCTTATATATATCGCAGCTGTGTGATGACGGCGAATAGAAAGTCAAAGTCAAAGTCAAAATTTATTTTTCATCGTTATAAGTGCTATAACATACAGATATACAGTAGCATAACACAAAGCGCGATGAACGTCATTTATGACTTTAAAAACATAAGTAATCGTCTCCGGTTCGAATTAATTTCTTTTGCTGGCCAAAAGAACCGGGAAGAAACTGGCATCTTTTCACATCGCCAAGGCTTACTGCTAAGTATACTTAACATAAATATGACTTAATACTAATTTAACAAGTGCTTGATGGCCGGATACATCTCTGACTGGTGAACCGCTCAAGGGCACTAAATTTCACATTAGAATACATGTGTCACCACCGCTGCCCAACTTTTCCCGTCGTGGTGGACGTAGGAGGCGACCGAAGGAGCTCTCCAGAGGACGCGCAGAAGCGTTCTCTGTGAGTTAAACCACAACTGAGACCGCCCGCCTGCCTGCGTGGTGATTATAGGATCCCCACAAATGAATCAGAGCCCTTTTGCATTTGCCACGTCCAACTCGTCTATCTTCTATCTAGAGGTATTTGTTATTTTTAATGTTTTTTTTTATAGTACCTTCTAATGTAATTTGTATATATGTGACAAATGTAAATAAATAAACAAATGATCATGGAAACTGACCGAAGGTGGCGTGAAAAGTACTCGAAACCGGAGGTCGTATATGAAAAGATGTATGAATGTAGATGAAGCGAAAGGGGTATGTCAGGATCGTGACAAATGGAGATCTGTAGTCTCTGCCTACCCCTCTGGGAGATAGGCGTGAAGTGTATGTATGTATGTCATGGAAACCATTGGGCCTCCCCCAACCTCTCGTAGCAGTGGACGTCGTGTGGCTGATGATGTATATCATCATATGGTTTCAAGTTTTCAATAAATAGTTTTCTTTATAAAAAAAAAAGAATAAACTTCCCACAAAAGAGTTGTGCATGTTGTTGCATCTCTTTCATTTTCCAATATCTGTGACAGTGTTCCTCTGATTTCACAAACATCACAAAATTAACCAAGTGTAACTTACATTCGGTGTAAGTAAGTATTTTATTGATAAATTAATAGGCTATGTTAGTGGTTTCAAGTTTTCAATATTTATACGTAGTTTTCTTAAAAAAAGAAAAATCTTCCCTCAAAGGAGTGGGTTTGGTGGTCAGTGTTACTAAAAAAAACAACTTTCAACTGTCAGATAGTTGAAAAAGAATAAGATGCAACTGCTTTATTCTATGATCGTTAGTTTTAGGACACACTCTTTTGTTGAATTATAGAGAAAATTATTCATTAAGGTCTTTTAAAAAATTACTTTACGCGTCTATCGCGATATGATAAGAATAACGGCGCCACAAAGTAATTAACTTCAATTAAGTATGTTCCAAAGTCATCGACATAGCTCATAG
>SJJU01006094.1:0-31193 GCA_012932125.1 Conopomorpha cramerella | reverse complement strand
AAGGCAACTTATTATGGCAAAGCAAATGTTTGCCGGGACAGCTAGTTATCATATAAAGTTTCCCAGGAGTACGGTAACTAACATTGTGACATGGAAATTTTATATAGGTATTAGACTAGTGGACTCGACAGGTGTTGTCAATTTTTTTTTTACATGTGGGAATCCACATGGACACCGCGCCGCCATGGGGACAGCGAACGGGGTAGTGTCGGACTCTTACCGACTAAACCCCCATGATGACCTTAGTATCGCAAACAGGGCGGGTTCCGGGAGTACCCGAAGGAATTGCGTCAGGACCCGCCCTAGCGATCGGTCCTGTCGGACTCCGGCTCGGGGCAGACGGTGGCGTGTCTGCCCCAGCGACCTCCATCACCGGCGGCAGTTACCAGGCCATAGGGTAACCGCCGCCCTTCTCGGGGCCGTCCAAGCAGGTGTCGGGAACCCCACTCCGACACCCACGACCCCAAGGACCCCTTTTAGAACACCTTATACGCCAGGCAGGGGATACCGTAGTCCTATTCTTTTCTATACGCCCGGAACTAAAGGGCTGGCGGCGAGATGGTCACAACCCGACCGCCCGCCGGCGTCGGACCCCGGATCTCGTGGGTTCAATATATTATACATATACCCTAGTTACAATTTAAATAAATATGACAAAATAGTTTAGAATTGTACTATTACCCTGCTACGCAGTAACAGACAGAAAATAGTATTTTTTTGGTCCTGCATGTTTTTTTTACATATTGTCGTCTCGTTTTATTCTAAACGTCTGTTACGGATTGCAGGTCTGGGGCTCGCAAATTATTTTGTACGAATATAATGGGGTTTGACAGTATTCAAACTTTTACTTCCTTTTTCCTTGCCAAATAGAAAGTACAGTAGCTATAATCAATATAATAACAAACCTTAACTAAAATAATGCCACAAGGATATTTTGACGCGGGCTAAATATTTTCGTAAAACGATTATAGAATAAAGTATAAATTATAGTTGCATCTCTTATTCGCATCCCAATTTCTTTCGAGAATTTGTTATTCTTTTAAGTGTTCATTGATTGTTTAACTTTTATTAATAATCATTAGCAATAAAAAGAAATGACGTTGAATATTCAGTACAGTACTTACACGCTAAAAGATCCATGTTGGGTTGTAAAATCAGACCAAACACAAAATGAATTGGTTTAACCCTTAGATTATCGAAAACCTAAGGTTTAACCAGACTTAGAATCCCGCCGCTACGTTATTTCTATGGGTTTAACTGAAAGAATAAATAAACTTTTTGAAAATCCCGCCAACTATTTTGACAAAATTCTTTCCAATGTTACTAGTGGTATTAAAAGAAAACCGGATGTAAGAATGAGATTAAATTGGCCACTATTGATTGTTTCTAGATAGTGACTGACAGACACAGCCATCACATCAATCAGCCACCATTAGCCATTTGCTGAGGGAGCGTTGGTGGGTGGATTTGCGTTAATTTATCCTTAAATAAAATTGAGAGAAAGTGATCGTAGGTTTTATACTGCACTCTAGGGGTTGCATTAACAGCGACGCGCTAAATTTCGACGGCGATAATATTCAACATAAGGTAAGATGACTTTCTACGTACATCTATAAAATTACATTTTCTATCTATCCCATGGAATTATTCAAACTCATCGTTGCTTTACCGTATGATCAGCAATTTTGGTATGACTGATTTTGAAAGCTGTTCCTTTTCTTAGAGAGCTTGATTTTATAAACCAATTGAATTTACGAATCAATAAATTCTAGTTAGCAGCTGACATGCCGGGTGCCGGCGGCGGCAGTGGCGGAGCGTACTTGGCGTAGCCATTTTGGTTCTCTTGTGTAATGGCTGCCGTTTGTCACATGTGTATTTGAAATAATTTCGGCAAATAGGCAAGAAATACGCTGCTCATCTACTAATATTACAATTGTATAGAAAATAATATGTTTTCTCAGATGGACGGTGGTGTAGTGCACCCACACCCTGGAGCAGTTCATGGTGGAGGCCCGGGCGTCCCCCATGGTGCTGGCGGTCCCGATGGCATGCAGCATCCTCAAGGTCCAAGAAGGCGATTCCAAAATCGGCCAAAGCCCCCAAACAATCTGGAACGTCTCCCACTGGATGAAGCTGCTAAAAGGGTAGGTACCAATTTAGGCACTTTCCATAGGTCGGTTAGTATGGCCTCAACATATTTTGTATTGTGAGTTTATTCAGTAGTAAGTATACTATTAAGATATGTAGGCACCTATATAACTAGCTAGCAATATTAAAAATAGCACTGAAAAATAAATGTTCTTGCCATTTTTGAATTATGAAAACTTCAGTAAGTGTAAGCTTGTTTTAAACTTGGGATTGTATTCTTAATACATTCTTACATGAATATTTTCTTAATAGGGACAACTTCAATAACAAGTACTGTGAGAGAAAAGGAAGGGACATCCTTTTTATTTCAATTACATCCAAAATTAGTAAAATTGAGAGCAATGAGCTTTGTGAAACTACCTTCACAGAAAATAAAAGTTACTTTATAGATATTTATGTTCCTATTTGCTTTATTATAGCACTTATCAGAGTTTGCAATGTATTTATTTAATCTATAGTGTGTTAATAATGTTTTGAAACTTTAAAACATAGTATCTACTGAAAAAAGCAGATTGTGACACAGCTGTTATCTACCTTCAGTTTCTGCATTGACTGCATTACAATGATGAAGCATTTTTCTCTCAATAGGAAATGGAGTCATTACCTCCCAAGACTCCAGTGTCAATTCTTCAAGAGCTGCTGGCTCGTCGTGGAACTGTCCCTAAGTATGAGCTGGTGCAGATTGAAGGCATGATACATGAGCCAACTTTCAGATACAAAGTTACTGTAGCTGATCTTGTTGGTAAGATTACAAAATATTTATTACTGTTTTGTAAAATTTTTGGGTTGGTCTGATATCAACTATTATGTGAAACATCTGCTCATGATGACTATACAGTCATCATATATAGCAAATTGTACACAGTTCCATTTTTATAATAATTAACATTCCTAAATAAATAAATACACTTCACACCTTTTAATCCCAAAGTGGGGTAGGCAGAGGCACTTGCTAGCAAATGCCCAAGTTTCACCAAGCGTATTTAACCCAATGTGACGGGGTGAGCCCATTGCCATTAGAGGGTTCACACACCTTGTAGTGTGCGGGTTTCATCACGAGCATTGCGTTGCGTACATAGGCTCTGAAAGAGTCCCATTGGTACACGTCCAGTAGACGGACTTGAACCCGTGACCTCCCTGTTTCAAGTAAAGTATCCAACCAACTGGACCACAGACACTCAAATACTATTTTACTTATATGTAGTATAAAACCTTCAGTGTATAATGACTGCATCAAGAAAATACCTGCTAGTTCCATAAAAATATACTGTGTGAGAACTTTTTTTTCAATATCTCATCTCTGCAGGCAGAATCTTGTCTTATTTTCTAAGTGGGTTTGTAACTGTTTTACTGTCCAAAAATAACATATTTTTTCATATTAGCTATGGGCACTGGACGTTCCAAGAAGGAAGCTAAGCATTCTGCTGCCAAGGCTCTGCTCGACAAGCTGACTGGAAATGCTCCTGCTGAACAGCCTACTAATGGCACTGTGCCAGAAGGGTAAGAGTATTAGTAGTTCTTAGAAATAATGATGTAATTTTGTGCTAGACCCCACACATTGGCTATAAGTTAGGTCCAAGCTTTTTAAGTATTTGCAATTTCAAAAAAGCAAGTTTACATGGACAGTAGTGGTCAGGACATCTGCCTATAGGACGACAGACACGGGTTCGATTCCCGCCATGGACATAATGCTTTAGTGATGAGCTGAGGAATTTGTTGTGTCTGGGTGTTTTATTTATCTATGTATGTATTTAAGAAATATTTAGGTAAGTATCAGTCTCTGGAGTCAGTCCCCAGAGACCCTGTACTATGGGTGCCCTAGTACAGGGCCCTAGTCTGGGGTTAGGTGACCTTCTGTAAAAATGTCCCGGCATAAATAAAGCAAGTTTCTCTTAACTTCATTGTTTATGAACCATGTCTTAAGATTATTGACTTGCATGCAGTACATATTTTCTCTAACAGTCTGGACATGGAGTCTGCTAGAGCAAATATGTACTGCATATAAATAAATGAATGGACTCCAAGAAGAAGTCTTAAAAAAAATTGTTGAGTTCTTCAAAATGGACAAATACTAGTTTATTTCTTTTCCTAGAATCTTTGCCAAAGGTGTTCATTTTTATCAGCCCAAAATATCTAAGACCTATAGAGTTTCTATCAGCTTATGTAGGAATATTACTGCATAATACACATTGCTCCAAGAAAATTTCAGTCTGTCAGAACTGATTACCAAGTAATAAATTTTTATTTACAGAACTGCTGTGGTAACATCATTTGAAGATAAGCTAATGGGCAACCCTGTGGGCTGGCTCCAGGAGCTCTGCATGTCGCGCTTTTGGCCTCCACCCTCTTACTATGCAGAGAATGATGACAGTGTTAACAGACGTAAGTTATTGTTTGTTATTTTATACTTTTCTCAATATTTAAATATTTTGACTAAGAAATAACAACAATGTGCAGGTTTGCCCCATGAGCGCCAGTTCACAATTGTGTGCACTCTGCTGAAGAGGCGTGAAGTGGGCACTGGTAAGAGCAAGAAACTTGCTAAGCGCCAAGCTGCTTACAAGATGTGGCAGGCTCTGCAGGACAACCCACCGGAAGCTTTCCAGCCTGATGAGGAGGTAATAAACTTGTGTACTAGATAGACTAAGGTGCACTTTCCAATTTTGTGTTACAAATTTTAATCTAACATACATTCATACTGTCACTAACAACAATATGTTTGAATAATTATAATATGTTATGTGCAACTTTTTTTTCAATAGCAACTAAAGACACTTGGTGGCTTTTTTAGATAAAACATCTAAAATAAGCACTTGGCCAGGTATTTTACTATCTTTCACTGGCTGAAATTTGGTGATTCACGAATTGGAGTATTTATAACACACATTGTTTTCTAGGGCGGCCTGGCTTCGCGTTATGCCGATCTGAAAGATAGTAAAATCTCCACTCTTACTACAAGTCACAGCCACAAAGTGTCCCAGTTTCACAAACATCTGAAACAATCCGTCGGGCCCAACCTGGCCAAGTTGCAGGTATGATACACTTCTTTACATTAACATGCATGATTGTCATTAATATTATTGTAATTGTAACATAACATGCATGTATAGTGTTTTAGTAGTATTCTATTAAAAAAATATCAAGTGATTATTATAATTTATCCAAAACTTTTTTTCAGAAATTTTTATACATGAATAATTAATACATATGTGTTTTACGACTGTTTCAGGCCACGCCCTTGAACAATAAGGACTTCAACTTCGTGCAGTTCCTGCAAGAGATCGCTTCGGAGCAGTCGTTCGAGGTGACTTACGTGGACATCGAGGAGAAGTCTATGCGCGGCCGCTGCCAGTGCCTGGTGCAGCTGTCGACGCTGCCGGTGGCGGTGTGCTACGGCGCGGGGCCCAACAGCAAGGACGCGCAGGCCTCTGCTGCTCAGAATGCACTTGAGTACCTCAAGATTATGACCAAGAAGTGAGCCCCCGCGAGGGCCCGCGACGTAGCCTCGTGCCGGCCCCGGCGCAAGGCGAGGCCGCAGCCTGCAGGTCGCCAGCTCATGAGCTCATAAACACATAAACCCACTACTTACATTTTGACTATGGCCATTGAGCCATTATTGTGATATCGCTTCGGGTTATGCATTTTAACTGGCATGTTTGCAGTACCTTACTTGTGATTGTTTTCTCTTTATAATTTCTTGGTTTTTCTATATGTTGGTGTAACTAAGCGGTGATTGGGTATTATTTTCTTGGTAAATACAAGTGACTCTTATGCACTTGTACATTACTGCCAATGTGCGAGAGTATTTGCATAGCCCGAAAACTTTACAAACTGAAACAAAGTATGGAGTGGTCTCTAATTATAATACAAGCTATACTTTGCATAGAATTAGTGTAATTTTCCCAGCGTGGAAATTACTAAAAATAAAAATGTTAAAAAAAAATATAAAAATAATAAAATACAAAAAAAAATGTGTGGTTATAATATTTCCAGTTTAATATTCAGCATTATTTAGCAAAAGTTGTTTCTTTGCATCATATTTAAAGGAGGTATAAACTGATTCTGCATTATATACTTAGGAAAGTTTCTAGAAGTAAAAGCTAGCAAACATAATGACCATGATAAAATTATGTTAGTCTTTTTCTTGTCTTGTATATGTTTTTATTAATAGCTATTATTGTACAGATATATTTACTTATCATATACGTTATAATGTGTATTATGCTGAGCATTAAACGGAAAAGATACTATTCTCAGCTTATGGCATAGTCTTGTTGACGAACCGCCCAACCTTTGCTTTGTAAAATATTCCTGGTTTTAGTTATCCTAGGACAACCACTTTACAAAGCCCAAGGGTTGGATCCTTCTTATAACAGTGTGCTACTCTAAAGTTAAGGGTATTGTGCAGTGTTTTCCTACATTAGACCAGCTACGGTTTACTTTATTCAATGGAATGGAAAACTTTGCAGAACAGCTGAGAACTAGGTGTTAGAGTGAATCATTTCACTAGGGATAATCGCGTTGTTGATCCCTTGCCTGTGAAAATGGGCATTATTTTAATGCAAAGTATAGAGGTTGTAACATTTTCTACCTATGCATTGAACCTCGTCGATTTCCTAATCGGCAAACACGAGGGAAATGCATGCGCCGAGTTTATTTTAACTTGAATGGTAGTAGCGATGTGTGGCCTTATTATATATTCAAGTTAAAAAATACTTTTCGGAGTAAAAGGATTGGAGTTCTGTTCAACCAAGACCGACTAAATAGCGTAACGGCATAACAACGTGCCTATGGATTAGTAATTTAACATTATTTGTGTTTAGTAAGTCTTGGTTTTACTATTCTACTTAGTATAATAATAACTGTAAACTTGCATATTGTGCGTTTTGGAATCTAATGTATGTTTGTCAAAAAATATTTACCATTATATTCTTAACGTGAAATGTATCGAATAAGAATTACGTCATCATAACTACTTAATAAATTTTCGTGTTGCTTGAAAACGTTATTTCATTGATTGGTTTTAATGGGATCGTCTTTAGAGCTAGGTTTACGTATGAAAGTATTTGGTAAAATTTAGTCAAGTAGTTCCCTTCTGTCTACACTTTTTCTATAAAGGTGTGCGAGAAGTCTGAGAGGGTC
Organism: Conopomorpha cramerella; assembly: GCA_012932125.1. Taxonomy (NCBI): domain Eukaryota; kingdom Metazoa; phylum Arthropoda; class Insecta; order Lepidoptera; family Gracillariidae; genus Conopomorpha; species Conopomorpha cramerella. The sequence continues at coordinate 23,903 of SJJU01006094.1, read as the reverse complement.
TATCCTCACTAGTTCAATTAACAATTCACTTGATTGAACGAACAATAAAATGATTGTACTGCTAATACTCGAAGGTTTCACCGCTAAGTTTCAGTAGGTAGTTAGGTTATTATGACCAGTGGTTACAAATATCCCTCCCACTCATTTGGTGGTGTTAATCAATTTGCCACCTGTCATAATAGTTTCAACATTAAAACGGCCTTTATTGTGTACATGTAATGCTTGACTTTTGTTTAGCACCAAACAACTGAGACCACCAGTTTCACATGTCCAATTGTTTTTAATTACGAGTCGTACCTTTAAGTCACTACAACACTTCGTAGATTCTTAAATTTTGGAATGTAGCATTATGATCGCTTAGATTTTGCCTACGATGTAGTTTAAGCGTGATCTCGATACGACTTAGTTGCCGGGAAAACTTAAACCTTTACGCCGACTCAACAGGACTCCCTTCAGAAGTAATTCAATTTTCTTTGAATAATTGAGTCGCAGTTGATTAAGATATTTTGTTATTCTCTTTTGTTTTTAAAAGTGTCAGCCCTGCCTCCCAGGTCACTTGCAGCCAGTGACCTGTGGCTAGTGACTAGTGGGAGGCACTATCATAACTATTTATCTTGTCGAGCACCAATGACCAGCAATTAAACACAACCGGAGTATGAAAAACGTATTTATTACTTTACCCGCTTAACAGACTACGCAAGTAGGTACATACAAAGTGACGCAAAATTCCAACAGTTAATGCGTAGGTACCTTATTAATTAGCCCTACAGTACATAGTACCTACAGTATTCCTGGAAACTTGCTGTATTCCCTGATGCAGTAGGTAGGTACATAGATATCAAATTATGTTGCTTCTCGCGTGGTAATTTAATAAACAAGCAATGACGAAAACCCACCACTGATTCCTGTTAGAGCCAGGATCTACAGCGGTAAAAGTAGCGTGGCTATTAAGTTTGCCTCCAAAATATCATGCTCCATATTAGCACGATCCAAGAATAAATAAAACACTTACAACCAAGATAAGACAGTGGCAAGAAATCGTATTAAATATTTAGTAAGTACTCACACACCAAAAAATCCTTGTCAGACTGTAGGTATGATTTGTTTGGAACTTAAATACTAATAGACGTTTTTTAATAAACACTGGCTTATTAATGGAAAATTAAACTTAGGTATCCTTTTCGGACTACGAGGTACATACAAGAAGTGTTTTTATCTAATAATTATTTTTTCTATATTTGCTCTTAGGTTTTAATTTGAACATATTGAATTTTGAACTCCTAGCAGAAATGTTGAAACTTCTACTGGTATTTATTTGATGATCCTGGATATTAGTGGCGGATATGTCCGTACGATTATAGTAATCTTCGAGTTCTCTTTCAGGCGATAGAACCCATGTTTCTATTTGAGAGGATTCACCAGTAAGTTCTGTATCTTCTATTTCTGAATTAACTTTATAATTGTATTCTTCGTTGTCTTCATCAAAGGTATTAAGGATTAATTGTGCCGTATTGCAGTAATCATTATCATTCCCATTATGTGGCGATGGTGAATAAACGCTATCGTCGCCAAAACCTGGTGGTGGCGGTAAAACTTCATCGTCGGTAGTGCAGAATTGGAGAAGAGCTTTCGGATCGAGCATGCTCTGTTCGACTTGATCCATTGTGGGATTGTCTATTTCTTTAACGTCTAATTCATTTATTTCTTCGACAAATAATTCTGTGTCGTCTAAACTGTTTTCTTCATGCGTTTGAGAGATATCTTTTGGACTTGCTAATTCATTTGGCAAGTCATATTGTATTTCCGGTACTTTACGCCAGCATTGCTTTATTTGCATTAAGTCAGTTGGAGGTGCTCTATTAGCTTCTGTATTGAAATAAGTACTCGAATTAGGTTGCATTTGGTCTTCTAACTTATCTTGATTCGCAGTGCTAATTTCTTTGACAAGTGTTGTAGGCAGCGCTGCACTTACGTTCTGAATGTCTTTGATTCGAAATGGCCTTTTCTTCGTTGTTGGTTGATTACCATTATTACTGGACTGATTAGGTTGTATGCTTATTTGCGACGGCACAGCTTTATTTCTGAAAAATAAATATCTGGTGAAGTAGTTTTAATCAGTGGATAAGTATTATAAGTCACTAAACTTCTTATTGGATTTTATGGGGGTTTCGGGGGTAGAAAAAACCTATCCCGATATACGTCGGTATACGGTCAAATAAAAAATGTGTATCGGTATATGGTCAAATAAAAAATCGAAAACAACCAAGAACCTTGTTTCATCCGTATTTCACTAAAAAGCATAGACTACTTCGGGAACCCTTAACTTACTACCTACCCAATGCATGGTAAAGTGTTCTCACCTCAATACTTTAGCGTACTTTTCTAATATTGATTTCACTGTAGATTTTTCAACTTCGTCCTTTTGAGAAGATTGTTCTTGAGTTTCGGTATGTGCTGTATTGTTGTTTGTAGATTCCACCGTAGTTGTACTAATAGCATTTTCAAGTTTCATAGTTCGGTCATCCTTGTGTGGTTCTATTAGTGATTTATTTTCATTTTCTTTTATTTCGGTTATTTGAAAAGGCAGGTTGGAGTTGTGATTTTCTAATTCCAATTGTTTTCGTCCCATAATATCAACGTCTAGTTCGATTTTTTGTATCACTTTTAACGTAAACTGAGGAAAATCTTGTTTCCAAATATCTACCTTCGTAGCAGAATAGGTACATTTTGCATTATAATTTTGATACCTTTCATTGTTTTCGGGAACCATACAATTTTCATTTGTATCAAAATATTCTGTACTATCTTGAACCGTACTATTGTAATAAAGCATTTCATATTCCATAGTTTTTTTGTTGTCAGGGAGCACTACTAGGGAAGTTTCATTCGATTTATTTATTTCGTTATTTTCAATATAAGGACATTTTTCTTCCACTTCATTACATATTGTCGGGTTAGGCAAGGACTTTGAGAGCGACATAGTTTTAGGATTCGCATCGGTGTTTTCGATATAATCCTGTTTCTCATTTACATTATTTCTACTTGAGGCACTTTGGGAGTCTATAATAATGTCAGGTAACGTATTGAAAGATTGCCGACATTTATTATCCTCATTTAAACCTGAAACTTCAGTAACCGTGGTGCCAGAAATGTCTTCACCAATTATTTTGTCACTCATATTTTTAGAATGTATGTCATCATCGCAAGTAGTATTATCAAGTTCAATTTCTGCTAGAGTCATATTTTTGTTAGTTTTAGAAATTGAGTTTTTGGCATTTTGTAGATATCTTTGTACGTTAAATTTTATAGCTTCTGAAAATCCCACACTCTGTTGCACAGGACTTGTTTCATCCTCATCGCTTACATTTTTTTCCAACAGCTTTATAAATTCGTAATTGTCTGTTTTTTTCGTAGTAACGCCCTTCCTAGTGGAATTACTATTTTTAGCTTTATTAATGGAATGTGACTTGTTATCTAACGGAATTTCACTCCGAGGGTTAAAGACATCATTTTCGGATACTTCTTTAGTGGAACTGTTTACGTTCCTACCCCAGAATGATTTGTTTTCATTAGAGGCATTGTTTATTTCCGATTCAATATCTTGGAGGATGATTTCGATCTGTCTATCATCGTCTTCAAAATAATCTATATTGCAATCTTTTTTACTAATGTTTTCCGAGATATTACTAACATCATGAGTAAATTCATGCTCCAGAGACTTTATTGTCAGTTCAGAACTTGTAGCATGTTCAACGTTAGGGTTTAACGGTAAAGCTTTCTGTAAATCGTTTCTAATTTCTTTCGTTATAACACCCAATGATTCTTTGAGTGATTTAAATTTCTGTATCAGATCAGAATCTCGTTTTTTCTTTTCTTTATGATTTAATATATCCGAATCGTTTTTCCTTTGACGTGATTCACTGAGCGTGTCTCTAATGTCTGTTTGTTTTCTCTTTATACTTTTCTTAGGTGTTATTTCAAAGCTTTGCAAGCTTTTGGATGGTGCCGTAATATCAACTTGATCTAGGCTTTTAAATAAATAGTCACAATGTACATCTAACCCAACTGCAAAGTTAAGAAGTTTTGTATTTTAACAACATTAAACAAAATATCGTTGTCTTTTATTTTAGGATTGTAAAAATACAGTATCTTACCGATTTTAGAGCTGATGCAGTGAGCGAATACTTTATGTTCAAACCGGTGCTGCCTTGTTATCATATATATGATATTTCCATCATACACTGATATAAGATCTCTGTCTCTAAAAGCAGTAATGTTAATTTTAGTCACATTTAAAAAAAATAGTAATACATACAATTGAAATAAGTACATATTAATCCCCATACTAATAACAAAATGTATATCGACGGCTTCCAGCCAAAAAGGCCTAAGCGACATTTTTGTGCAAAACGAGTTGAGTATGCAGTTTGAATCGCCTTTTTTTCTACGTCGATTGGTCTAGATTTCATAGCTGTATGACGGACTTTGATGTCGCTTACGTGGTGGAGATTATGTGTTTTTCGTCCAAAACTTTGCTTTTTTTAAACTTTAAACCACTCTCCTGTAAAATTACTTAAATGTCGCTTAGGTATTTTTGGCTGGAAGCCATCGTATGTTATATATATTGCACACGTCACGGAAACACGTTACATATTGTACAAACAACTCTTGTTATTAGTAAGGCAGTATGTAACATTAGGGTAATTTACTTGAAATAATTAAACATCAACAAGTAATTTTCCGAATCACCAATCACAATGTAACTCTTATGACTGTCTCCTGCTGTTAAATTGTCCATGTTTTCGGCCAAATAGTGTTGGTTCAGTAGCATTAATTTCACTGTAACTGTCTTTTCGTCTACTGGACTCATAGTTAGTTGATATTTCGGAAGTAGAGTTATTTGCTTGTGGAGAACGTTGCCAGCTGGCGGACCCTTGTTTATGATCTGAAATAAGATTTCGTTCACATCTTGTCACGTCTTTGCAATATAGTGATGTTATCAATATCTAAGAAAGGTAAACATAGTGGTTGCTACCCATGATAATGTTCTATTTATCATGGGTAGACTATCAAAATTAGAAAATTACTAGTGGACGTCCCGCGATTTCACCGGAGTAATTTCAATTGGAGAGGCCTATAATCCAACAGTGGACAAGAATGGTCTCAAGATGAAATGTTTCATGTAAACTTTAAAACATTGATGAACTTACTAAATCTCTAGCCTCATCGGTTTCGGCTACGCGATCAGCTATAGCTAATGAGTTTTTGTAGGTACCTATTGCATAAGTTATTTATTGTATGTCCACTGCATATGTCAGTTATCGTATCCCTGGTCAATGAAAGCAATGAATGACAGAATTAATGTTCAAAGTAGCAACATTACATACCCTTTCCAAATCTCTTGGGTGGCTCTCCTCCAAAGACGCGAAATTAACTTTACCAGCGGTCGCCAGTAAAGTGCTGAAAGTAGGTCCTATTCCCTTTAATTGTTTGCTCAAATACGGTGAATTTTCCCACAGCTGTGCAACCAGACATTTCGCTAATACGATCGAGTTAAATACAGCGGAATAGGCTTTTGGTTTCTGAGTTACGATTGCTGGGCGAGTAGTGTACGCCACTAAACCTTTGGGAAAGATAAAAAAATATTTGATTGATAATATGCATACCTAGGTATAAGGACTTTGATGCGAGTGAATGCTGAATATTTCACATTATAACAAGATAATCACACGTTTATTTCTTCTTTCTCGAAATGATATTATGACAAGTCTCTTTATGCTTAGGCTTACCTAGGCTATCTAGTACTGCCCTGCCCCGGTTTGGTATTAAATGGCGGGAGGTGTATTTTTACTTTATTTACTTTACAAGACTAGATTGGTTCATAAATTGGGTGCAAACTTGTTAGTCATGCCCCAAAAGATCGCATTGTATACTGGATCTGCTACTTACTTCTTACTCTTCGCACAAGGATTTTTTGGCGTGTGGCAAAAAAGTTTTTACATCTAATTTAAGCCTTGTTTTGTATTATTTAAGTCTTGTTTTGATAAATATTTATCCATATTTTTCTTTTATAAACACAATGAACAAGAGTTTCACCGCCATCCTGGCTAATGTTGGTCTCCCATGGAGCACACTTGTTCATCAGGTACCTATTTACCCGTGACTTTAATAGTAAGTGAATTCATTAGGTACTTATTGAACCGTGACCTAAAGGAAACACTCTGACAAGTCTTTCCACATCCTGGAGTTTGCACTATGAAAGTAGACGCAGAAAATCACATCGAATGTTCAGCACTCACGTGCCAGAAGATATACTTATTGTGACAAAGATAGCTTATACTATTTTAAAGTCAGTCATAAAGGAAAAGTCCCTAGTATTATAATTAAAATTACGATAATTTTCCTACAAAATAGTAAGTACATAAATAGGAACCTATCTAACGTACATTTACAAACTCTGTCGGCAATTCGCACTATCTTCATCGCTTCTTGATTTAAAGATGGATCAGGAATAGGAAGACATCCCAGAACTGCTTGAATTACGCTGAAATAAGATTTTCCGTTAGCAAATTTCCGTTTCCGTTAGCAAAGTTTCGCAAATTTTCTGTTGGTGTTGTGGTCAGCATGTCTGCCTCTATTCCGTATGGTCGTGGGTTCGATTACCATCGCTGACAGGTACTTAGGTGATGAATTGTTGGATGTGTCTGGGTGTTCTGTATATTTAAGTATGTATTTAAAATTGGGTTTTAAAAAAAAAGTGAATTCCATAAGATAAATGCTAAACATGAGATGAAGGTAATGTGTGTGTGTTGTTGTTGTTGTAAAAATATTTATTTAATTAATCTGCAACATGTGAGATGTCTTTCATTTTTGTACGTATGTACTGTGTGTTTTTGGCTCGTCAATGTGAACAACTTTTACGTTGGCAACAATGCTGGGTTATTTTATTAACCACCACAAATATCATCTTTCTAAGTAAAAATCGTCTAATTTGTATGAAGATGATTTTTTTTAATTCCCAACATTATTGCCATCGTAAAAGTTGTTCATATTGACAAAGTAGGTACAGGATATTACTTTGACCATGCCGTTATTCAATGCCCACCCTTTACTCGGGAATGCTGGGGAACATCTAGTTACAAAGCATATAAATATGCTTATCCGCGATCGAATAGTTGCGTAAATAAAACATGGAATTAATTCGGCCCGGTCATCATGGCCAGGCTTACGTGCCCCTTGGACGTAGTGTCTCAGGCTATTCAGGCTGCGGGACCCCCGCCTAAAACGCGGGAGTGGTCACCGTGGGGTTTTAGTGGGTGCGGGTATTTGTTCTATAGAACAAATTAACACGCAAAAACAGTAGAAGTTCGTTCGTCCTTTTCGTTCTCTAGGACAAGTGGGAGAGAGAAACTTGTTTTACAAAACAAATAGGAACGGGCCCTTTGTGCAGTGGTCAGCATGTCTGCCTCTATTCCGAGGTCGTGGGTTCGATTCCCACCGCTGGCAGGTACTTAGGTAATGAGCTTTTAAGTACTTGTTGCATGTGTCTGGGTGTTTTATTTATATAAGTATATTATATATATATAAAAGAAAAAAAAATTAAGTTTTCGTTCCCTGAATTCCATAACACAAGTACTTCAGCTACTTAACATGGGATGAAGGCCATGTGTTGTTGTAAAATATTTATTTATTTAGTTTATGTACAATAAGGAATCACCTGTGGTTGCGAGTCCCACATAACTTAACCGCTATCCCCGCCAGCGATGGAGTACCCATAACGGTTTACCCCACTATAAAAAGGGTACGGTAAAGGGTAAGGGTGTAGGTACATTAACAGTACTTACCAACTCAACTTCATTTCCCTAGTGGTAATCTTCCCTTTCATAGGAAACCGTATGGTAGCAGCCGCATTATTGCGGTTCAGCAAGTTGAGTTGTCTGCGCTCGTCCACTCTCAAATGCATGTCTGACAGTTCGTGGCTTTCGCACACAACTCGTAGTAGTTGTTCTAGGTTTTCTGAGCCTTCAATCTGCTTTGTAAGAGTTTAGATTACCTAACCTATACTAATATTGTAAAGAGGAAAGGTTTGATTGATTGGAGTGAATAGGCTTCGAAAGTACTTGTTCGGTTTGAGAAATTCAGTGTTGGGAGCAGTCATCATAGAACATTGGCCATCCCGTCATAGGTCATCCCTTAATTCCCACAACATCGAAAAAAACAGTTAGTGTTATTACGTTTAGTTATGTTAGTGTTATTTTCACATCACGTGGTACATCTAGTAAATAAACATACATGATGTTTATAATTCTTAATCGGTTAACCGACTTCAAAAAAAAAGGAGGAGGTTCTCAATTCCACTATATTTTTGGTTTATGTCAAAACTTTTAACTGAGAGAACCTATTTGGATGATTTTTTTAAAGCTTATGCTTTCCGTTTAGTCCCATTTACATTTGGTTCATTTCCGACAGGTGGTATGCATGAATCAATCAAATACGAAGTACGTTCTTTTTTATTTAAAGTTATAGAGAGATAGCTTATCTTTAATGAATTTCGCGCCCTGACATTCTGTACAAATATACAATATATTACGTTTTGATTAGTGTTCTTGTTGTCTATTAACTATTAACCTTTTACGACAAACAAAGGTCACACCTACAATGTGTAACTAAAGCTGATCGCACATTTGTCAGTAACGTACGCGCCGCACGCGCCGAATGCTCCGCCTTTAAGAATTCGTTGTATGCAATAATATGAAACATCGTATATTTATCCGCACTATACGCTCCGCATTTCGTAAAATACGGTAGGCCTTCGATTTTCGAAGGAAACATTCTGATGACGTCATATAACGTAGGGCGTACGGCACGTGCGGCGCAAGCTGCAACTCAGTGTTGCCCATTCGTGAATATGTTAGCAAATCTTGAAATTTCCTGTATGACATGTGCCAGATATCTGAAAAATCGTTGATCATCGTCTATTAAACCTGGAAATGACGTACAATATTCCCCACATAAGTTCCTTTTTAAATTAATGTTGTGAATCCAGAGTCTTTTTTCATCGAATTTCATTTTCTACTTCCTCTGCCAATAAGCAGGCTATTACCACAATTTCTTCCCTAGCGCAATGTAACCACACCGTTTCACACCAGAGGCAAAAAACTGCAAAAAATTGTTAGCAACACACAGAAGCGGCGTGTCGGCAACGTAACGTCGGCCAGAAAAATGGTCTTCAGTTTTGATTGACACTTCCTGTTGTTCACTAAAAACATCAATAGAGTGAGTTGGTATATGTTGACAACGTGAACATGAACCTTCAATGTTTAATGGACATTATCTGATCTTTCACCTTTAGGGGTGGTAGGCGGATCTTGGCCGGACGTGTTACCATGTGACAGATGGCGGACCCAATTTTAAAATTCGGCGCGTTCGGGTGCGGGCGGGACGGGGTACGTTGACTGAGAAATGTGCGTTGCTGCTTTAATCCAGTGCTTTATTCTTTGACATCTTCTGCGTGTCGCAACATTGTGTCACATAATACAAGATTGTATTACTATCCTTTATTTACAAAGGATATTAATTGTTTTAGGGCTTTCTCGGAGTAACGGTTAAAAGAGAATATAACCATTGTAAACAAGCGTTTGACTATCATCCTGTCTGATGTTAAACAGAGATGTGGTCTACGATGCAGCATAGGTAAGGAAACAATGTATATTTCGTCCTGGAGCCGTATGGTAATAATGCTCGTATGGAATATACATGATGCATTAATTTCAACACAATCGGGGACAATCAAAGACAATAGAAGTTTTATTTCTATCACGTCGACGGGTGGGATGTGTCCCAGAAAGGGCTACTGGGGCATTTACACGAGGTCATAGGACAATAATTTAAGCTAGGCCGATATGTCCGCCTAAAATACGGACAATACGTGCAAAGGACTGTCTTCATCGCATATCCTTTTTATGTGCCTTGGTTGAATGATATTATCCTATAGATAGGCCTCGTGTAAACGCTCCATGAGTAACGATACATAACCTTCATGATCTTCTTCATAGTTTCAAAGTCCAAATAGTAGACCGACATAAGCCGGCCAGCCTCCGTGGACTCTATGCAGCACGCCTCGTCCATTGTAATGAGACCAGCACTTGCGAGACCGTTCATTGCTTTCACGCACATTTCTGTAGCATCATTTGATTGATGAAATTACATACATAGCTACACTTCACGCCACTACCCAAAGCGGGGTAGGCTGAGGCACTTGCTGAGTAAATTCCGACGGTTCATCAAGCGTATTTAACCAAACGTGACAGGGGGTGAGCCCATAGCCATTATAAGGATCACACACCTTGTGGTGTGCGCGTTTCATCACGAGGTTGTCCTTCACCGCACGAGCGTTGCGTTGCGTACATAGACTCTGAACAAGAGTCCCATTGGTACACTTCCAGTAGCCTGACTGATGATTGATGAATAACTTTTAATACTGACATAAAATCACGTTCATAAACCCAAATTACGGGACTAACGTAGTTGCTCTATGACCAAGTCCCTTAAACAATAAATATTATAAAAGAAAACGTAATTCGGTGAGCAGTACTTTTGGAGCCATGACTGATTATGGAATGCATCCAACACTCATTAGGTACTGAGAGACCATAAGTGCCGACTCAGGGGGGATATATTTTTATACTTATATTACTTATTCGGTTTTGTGTAACGACATACATTTATTATATTTTGAGCCTTCAATTTGAAATTTCTGCTAAGTTAACTGTCCATACTAAAGACATGAACGTTTCATTACCGATAAACAAATTTCGACAAAATAAGTATGTCTAGTATGTGTATTCATGTATCTAGCATTAATTATAATAGAAGAATTAGCTCTCGCGCACGTACTGTGTTATTTACAACCCTACGATCGTTTAGTAGTACCGTGCTGGAGGCGTGAAAGAAACAACACTAGTTGGTTGAACGAAAAATAAAAAAAAACAGCGTATTCTAATAAGGTCAAGCACCTCGAACAACTTTCCGCCAGTGATTTACCTCAAGATATTGTAATAAAATGCGGTTAAATAGGTACAACTACACACAATCACGTCGAATAGAAGAATATGTATGTCACATAAATACGAATGGAAATTAAAATGCAAAATGCTTGTCTTCTTCGCAGTAAAAAATATAAAGCTGGTCGTATCGATTATCCTGTTAGAAAAACTAACTGCATCTAGTTTATTTATGAAATGCGTCGGACAAACGGATTCCAGAGATGCCGTCGTTCTGCAATGGCTAGATTGTTGGTAACTTGTTTGATTAATGTGTTTTTATCGTTTATACAGAGTTTGTTAGCACTTATTTCTTTTGCTTCTATATTGATACTTGGCTATGTAACCCTTTTAGGGTATCACATCATTATGAAATAGGTACAGTAGATGTTATTTGCCGGTCTGAACCTGGGCTAAACGCGATGTAAGAGACATCTCTCCAAAGGTACTAATCACTCATTAGGGATTATAGAGCGAGTTTAAAATTAATCAATATTTTAGAATATACAATTTTATTATACAAAGTTTTCGTTAATTTAACCTACAAAACCAAAAAAATATCGTTAGTCGAGAAACTATGTACTAAAAATATCTTACCTTCAATTTTCTTTGATATCTGGTGCTGCGGTGCCGACGGTGGTAGTCCAAGATATCTCCTCGGATCTTTAGCTGCCCTCACGTATAGGAAAGTGGATCTCAGCCACTGCACGCACTGAGCCACATCGCCAACTGTACGCAGGGCAGCTTCGCTGTTCAGGTTCTCTGTCATACGCCGATGTAGGTAGCTCTGGAGGGGTTCGCTGCCTCCCACTAGGGCTTCATACCGAGGCTGAGAGTGAAGCGAGAAGGAATGAAATGTTTATTCTTAGGAAGAAACTTATTTATACTATGTGCAAAATTTTGAAAAAAAATGTCAGTGTCAAATCTAAAAATGACAATTTTCTGTTTACGAAACAAATTAGTTTTTTACTAACGTATACCTACAAACTTGAAACTATTACTACTAACATATTTTTAATATTCTGAAGATAAATAATGGCTGCAAAAGCTAAAAAGGAAGCAAAACGTTTAGAAAAACTAAAAGCTGAGTTCGAAGCATGGAAAAGAGGAAAAAAAGTAGAATTGCAAAGGGAACTTGTTTTTCAAGAACGAAACTACAAAAAAATTGACGAGAAATGGAGAGCTCTCATGCTAAAAATAAAAGAGCCGATATTCCAAAAGGATATAGAAATAATGTGGAACGTCTTCGAAAGGACATTAGACAAAAAAGACTACCTGATATCTTATACTATGGAACTGATGGACGTCGCCGACGATCAGTTCCAACGAACTGTTGCTAGCTTCTGTGATACCATTGACAACATGATAGTAAAATTCTTGAAAGACCTAGAGGAGATGTCGAAGGATAACGATCGACGAACAACCGAACTGCTAAAGTCCAGCGAAGAAGAGTTTGCCAAAATTATGAAAGACCACGACGCCGCTGAGACCCACTTACAACTTCTGATCTTTCATTCACATACTGCTGCTGATAACCTGGCTTGGACTACACGAGGAGAAAACCTAGTGAAAGAAGACGAAGAAAGGACAAAATACGCTGAGGAGCGCGAAAATTTGCGATCCTTTCTGGAAAATATTTACTCAAACATATGGGACGAATATAAAGCAGTCCTCAAAGCTTACATTGTGGGAACGTCTGAGAATCAGAAAGAAGTAAGAAAACTGAGACAGAAAGAAAACATGATGGCTGATATTATTGCAGCTCAAGGAAAAAGAATTGCAAATAACGATGGTCTCCTGAAGCGTTTGCGATCTGAACTAGCTGCTTACGAATCTGGAACCAAGCAAGCTGTGTTCCGTGACAGACGTGATCGGCATCGTGCAGCCTGTTTCACTCTAAAGCAAACTCTCACTAACGGATGCTCTTCTGACGCCCAACAACTCAGCGTATTGGTCCGTTCAGCAGACGATGCTATAGAATGTTTAGAAGCGGCCGCCAAAAAAACTGAGAAAATATTGAAACTTGCTGGCCTTTGCCGAAAATTTGAAACGCAACAAGAAAAGGTTTTGCCATTTGGCACTACCGGGCCCGACGTTCCCATGATGGAGAATTTCCATCCGAGAAATAAACAACAGGATAATAACCTTGTCATGAACGCCTTACTTACAACGAGTGGTTTGTATCGGTTATGGCAACGTATAGCGCATGCAGAGCTGTCTCGACGTGCTTTACTGCGTGAGAAGGAAATGTTGTTGGAAGAAAACGAAAGTATTTCCGAAGCTGTAGAACAACATACCGTGAATAACACTTCCCCAGACTCTACAAAATGTATCTGCACTAAACCTCTGAGCAATGAGGCTTTGAAGAAATAAAAAGCATCTTACAAATTCCTAAATAAATCTGTTGTATCTTAGTGACATTCTGTGCAGTTTTTCTTAATTCTTCTTTAGTATAAATAATTCAGAATCCAGGCTGTTCTAATGAAAATTGTTCCAATTTCTTTTTAAATAGTCATGGGCCGGGATTTGGCTTTCATTAAACGAAACACCGGACAAGAAACATTGTACGAAAAAATGTGACATAGATGTGTGCGAATTTGATGCACCCAAGTTTCATATTCATTTAAAATTTTCATTCAACACTTGTTTTGTAGTTTACGATTAGCGGTATGTGTACATATATGCTAGCTCAGACCACCAAGTCTGCTAAATTCAATAAAGCACAAAATTACTTGTAGCAAGTGCCTCTGTTTATCCCGCTTTTGGTTAAATTGTTTTTTTCTTTCTAATACCATGAAACTGATTTTGCTGGCTGTTATTACCAAACCTTTATAATAATTTGCAGATAACAACAACATGGATGAACAATAAACCATAAACTGATATTTAGAAAAATCCAATAACGCATATACGAGTATCATTTACGATTTTTAAAGGACATAGTTTACTTACATAATATATTGCTTATTTACTACTATCAAGTTAGCAGACTTCGTCCCCAGATAATATTTAAATAATACACATAAAAGCAAGAAAACGCTGTTGCAACACCGATGGGATCCTCGTCGTTTGCAATCGATGCAACTTTGACCTTACCCACTCACGGATCTTACTTTGGTTGACTGCTATGAAATGACATAATCAAATGTATTTTCGGAAAACACATCAATCTCCATAACCCCATTTTTCACTATGTTCTCATTATTATGGTATCTTTGAAAGAGCTTGAGGCGTGTCAAGTGTCACCTAAAACAGTTATATACACCTAGCTGAACAGGAAAACAACGTTTTTCGATTCAGCTAGGTTGTATATTGTGCTATATAAAATGCAAGATGTATTATACAAATAAACCTTCCTCAAGAATCACTCTAGTTTTAAAGATCTAAGCATACATAGGGACAGACAGCGGGAGGCGAGTTTGTTTTATACTATGTGTTGATGGAAACAAAAACAAATTATTATTATACTACATATATAAAATTTCCATGTCACAATATTAGTTACCGTACTCCTCCGAAACGGCTTTACCGATGTTTACCAAATTTTATATGCGTATACAGTAGGACTGAGCATCGATCGGAAAATCCCCGTGTATTGGGGGAAATACCATTTGTATTTCTCCCAATACACGGGGTACAAGGGAAACTTATTATAGCAAAACAAATGTTTGCTGGGACAACTAGTACTACATATATCTTTACGTGTCTCAGACGTATCTGAATACGAAACAAGTACAATGTAGATATATTTCTCTAATCTCATAAACTAACAAATTGTGTGACAACTTTCACTTGCACATTTATGGCAAGAGTGTTTAGGATGAATCTAAATCGGATAAGATAACGCATACAAACCGTAATGAAATTATGCGGTTGTGTTGTGTTTTGCAAAACAGTACGACAAAGCCATCTGTTAGGTCAATAAGGTTTTCCTATTCCAATATTCATTTTTATCCTGGACCTACGGAAGTCACTTTATGATTTTTTTAAGTTCTGAACCTAACTAGATCCTAAATATTAAATAATCTGCTGCCTTCTGTACAATGAAAGCCTCCAAACTAAACGACTTAATACGAAATCGATTTTTCTCATCGAGAATAGATTCCTATCTCATACTATAAAATTAGGCTTCAAAGTATGAATTCACATGTACCAATACCGTGTTGACCTATATCATTGTTACTGAAACCTTTGGCCTGAATTACTTGAAACACATCCAAGTCTTAATGTCATCTCATTCGCAGATAGTGAAAACGCTATGCTATTTGAATTGTGGTATCAAATAGGGCCATATTTTATCAGAGGCGAGGATCGTATGTGATGCATGCATCCGTCACTATAGGACGACGCGACGTTGCACAAACCTTGCTGCATATATATAAAGGGAGAGGTGGTGTGTCGGGTGACGAGTTAGCTCTTGCGAGTCAGCTGGTTTCGGTGTCTATAGTGTTTCAGTGTTGTGTTCTCACGGTAAGCCGGTACTTGTTTATTATAAAGATTCAATAAACTTATAATATTTAGAAAAAAGCAATGGTTCAATACGTTAAGTTACTGTGTTATTCATTAAATACCTGCATCAAGTTAATTTCTTTTCTCGTACTAAAAGGGGGTTGATTAACGTACATAACGTAAATGCCGAGTTCGTCACGATAAATGCAAAAAAATATAATTGTTACGGTTAAAAAAACATGTCCCCAATGACCCCTTTTCGGACGCCTCGTATGCCAGACAGGGGACACCGTAGTCCATGGGGTTTTGTGTGCCCTACAATAGATTTCCTATCTAAGAATGTATTTAAATATTGTAGCAGAGGTGAACTTATATTATTGGAGCATTGCTGGAGCGTAACAGTGCCGGCTTTTTTAAGCGACTTCAAAAAAGGAGTCTTTCTCATTTCGACCGTATTTATGCTTTTTTATGTTTGTTCGCCGATAACTTCGTCGTTTATGAACCGATTTTGATGATTTTTCTTTTTTGTTGGCAAGAAGATTTTCACAGGTTTTCCCATGATAGGGAAGACAGAATTTGATAATGGAAGACCCGGTAAACCAAGAGTGATTTTAAAAAATCGTATGCTTGGACTAGTACTAACCGAGTCGGTTCTTTTTTCTTTAAGTTCATCAATAATGTTATTTTTTAAAATACTATAATACCGCGGCGTCCGTAACAAAGTCGAAGTCAGTTTATAGCCGACAGTTATAATTTTCTGCAATAAAGACTCACTTATTGCGAAAACAATGACTTCCATCAAAAGATGACTCGGAAACTAAAAAAGTACATTACTTAAACGACAATTGAGATTTTCATTTACCTACCCATAAAACCCAGCTCAAGCCGTCCAGTCGGCCATTGGCATATCACCCTAACTTAGAAACTAATATTAATGTCATTAGACATTAAGGTTCAGTCTCTACCTTATTGATGTTAATTCATTCAATTCATTAAAGTTGGCTCTCATGTTCAGCTTTAGAGCCGACAAATTAATGTTCAAGTAACATATAAAATGTCATCAAATTTGACGACCATACGTAGCTATTAACCTATTTTGAAGGTGTATAAAAGTTTAAATTAACACAATATAATACTTACAAATAATTAGAAGAAAAACATGTACATTATTTTCAATTACAATTACAACTAAAAAAACTAACAGATTGGGGAGAACGACCATACATGTGGAGATAATAATGCTCCTGGGATATTATTGTTATATCAATCATGATTACGGTATCAATAGAGCTCGTAATAACAATATTGGAGCAAAAAACAATGAGAATTCTGTGACACCTGTTCCCCTACCTTGACAGTAATTAAACATTGTCTTTACAATGAATTGGATATTAGAATTACCGTTCGCCGGGACACGGGAAGTATAGTAAAATCGTGTGATTTGTATACATGTATAATAATTTACATACTGAGAGACAAAAGGGTTTTTTTAGTTGCTTTGCAAGTATAGTAATTTCAGATTATGATAGCCGGTATACGCTGAGGTTATCTCATATTTTGCAATGTGGTTTGTTCACCTCTCAAACACGCAAAGACTTGGCGATCAAAAACCCGGCCAAACATTCACAAGAAAACTTGTTTGACACATTTCCAAGTATGTATATAGGTATGCAGGTTATACTGAAATTCACGAACAGATGACCAGATGACTAGGTCCATGTCAAACATGTTTTTGTGCATGTTTACTGCTAAACGCACGGTTTTAATTGTAATTAGAGTCATGAGTATCCTCTTTAATAAGAGGATTTAAAACTAAACACGTATAAAAATAAAATAAAAAACCCATTACTACACGCGTACTATAGCATTTTCAAGAGCCCTGATACCTTAATTTTTTTTTGACAAAATTAGGTATTTTCACATGCATTTCAGGAACAAATCGTTATTTAATGAAACAATATATTTTTAAGTTGTATTCGAGTGCGTTTTGTTAGACGTATTGAGAATAATAACTTTAAAGAAAAAAAAACTGACTTCAACCATTAACATTTGACAGATTTGTGATTTTCTAATCCCATTGTTGGAACTGAAACAAATATGAATGACCAAGCGGTAGCTTTCAAATAAAGAAAGAATAATGGTATAGTGAATCTTTGTCAGAGCCGCACTGATTGCAACAACTTCAGCCGAAATCCAACTTACAAACTTCTGATTATAACCCGAGACAACCACTGGAACCCATCCTCTCGATTTACACATTTCCATAGACAACTAGTAGATATACCCCAAGATTACAATTAACCACTCCAAGTCACTTGCAAACAGTACGAGCCGTTGGTAGTCCTTATTGATATTTCAAAAAGTAATATCCTGCATATTTTTCTGCACGTTTCAAGCATACATAATTGCTTGAGTAATTAAAAATCCCTAATACATACATATATTCATGTCACTTCTTTTTTAATTAAAGACGAGTATTTAGGTGACTAGACAATTATGTCCATGAATACAGCTGCACTTATAAATCAATGGCCATAAATACATACTAAGCATAGTCGAGAGATAAATTCCGGGTCACAACAATTTTCTTTTAACACAGTAAACAAGCGTTTGGCCACCATTCTGCCTGATGTTAAGCAACGATGTGGTCTACGATGGAGCACACTTGATCATTAGGTACCTAATTACCCGTAGAAGACTACACATAGGTATATGACTATCTCGAGGCGTATAGCTTACTTAAATAAATATTTTTTTGAGTTACAATGAAGAATCGTTTACGTAAGTATCTAGTAGTGGTGCTCAAAACGCCGATATGTAATAAAATACGACGTAATAAACGAAATGTAATGGACTTGTTTGTAATGGTAAAAAAATACAAGTATTACACTTTCTGTAAAAAAAATCATAGATGAACCAGAATTGTTGTTCTCAAGTGTAGTTTACTTTACGATACTTACGATACTATTTTTTTTATTACGTTATACATCGACACGAGAACGTAGAAATTATATCAGTGAAGAATAGAAAACAACAACAGTTTATTTGAATAAAAAATAACCAGATAATAGCTAATCATTGCCATAAGTCGGGTATATCTAAATTAGACAAATATATAGTCTACTACTAGTTCTTTTCCAACAGATTTTCAATACAACATAAAGGATGGCAGGATGTTTACGTGATAGTAAGCACAATATTTGCATTTTTTTACTAGCTGACCATTGACAGTGTTTCTCTGCTATTATATGTATACAAGTATTATCCATCCTTCTTCAAGAATCACTCTATCTACTAAAAAAAGCACATCAAAATGCGTTGCGTAGTTTTTAAAGATCCAAACATATATAGGGACAGACAGTGGGAGGCGACTTTGTTTTATGATATATGCTGGTGAACGTAGGCATTTGCTTAGCAAGTGCCTCTCATACCCCCGCTTTGGGTGAAGTATATTATTTATTTTGTATCATAACAAAACTTTTCTGTTCAGTATATTTCCTACTAATAAACCCTACTATTAAAATATCGATTAATATTCACAACACGCCACCGAAGTAATTGTTGTAAACGTGTTGTATTGTCAGTATAGTGACAAAAAAAATCCTTGATCGCCTACAGCTTGCCAATCAAATGATCGTTGCATGTGCTAGACACGGCAGATTGGCTCCCTGGTATTATAGAGACCAGAGAACAGCGGTCACGCAAGGACGTCGCACCTCAATGGACACTGGATTCGTTTAAAACTGTTTATTTGTTTATCAGGATGACTAGTGAAGATCTCTAATATCTGCTTTCTCCTCTGGGAGACGGGCGTGGTGTGTATGTATGTGTAGATATATAAATAAATATTTTACAACAACACACATATTGCCTTCATTCCATGTTAAGTAGCTAAAGCACTTGTGTTATGGAAATCAGACAACGAGACACATTTACTTAAATATTTACTTATATAAAAAAATTATGATGTCACTAAAGTAGACATTGGTTAAAACTTTAAACAAAACTTTTATAAATGGGACCAGACCCCGGAAGCACCAGACTTCGAATTAAAAAGATATATATAACTTGTCAATAACAAACATTAAACAAATGTCGAATTGCGAACCACCTCCTCCTTTTTTGAAGCCGGTTTTAGACAGGTTTGTATTTTTGTATGTTTGTTAAGAAGAAAGAACAACACAAAAACTTGCTACGTTATCCCTGAGGCTGCTTTTTGTTCTGTAGTTCCCACGGGAACATTATAAAACGTGAGGGTCTGTACCGATATAGGTGAGTTTTTAACACCAGGGACACCATGTGGCTGATGATGATAGATGATTAAAGACAATAACCGAACTGAGTAAAAAGGTAAATAAAATTATTCAAATGCACACTGATATTCGAAACTAGAGATAAGAAAATTTTTCCGAAAACTGTGCCGTATTTTCTTAAATTCGATATAAAATATGCTGTATGAATGTGTAAAAACACATTGAAATCATACCACCGAACGACATTACGTAAAACCTCTATTGTCTTTAAATTAAACTCAATTATTTTTTTTTATTGTTATGACGCCTAATAGCCATTCACTGACCGGGAAAGTGATAATACAATGATGCAAAGGAAATTATTGTCCTACAAATCTGTCAATTTCAATGTTATCCTATACATTGACTCATGCAATATATTATCTAATGTAATGGAAAGCAATATTGTAGGTAGTAATGGAATACTCAAACAATTTCTACGTATATTATGTTAGTACAATTAAATAGAAGAAGATGGAGTCATGTTTATTGTGAAATAAACAACGTTTCTAAAACCATTGCTCGGAGTCCTTTTACACGCAGTATAGATTATTTAAATTAAAGAGCAGACAGTCCCTTCACTCATTTTACACTTTTACAGACTATCCAACGATATAATAATAATCGATGGAAACTTGACAACGGTTAGCACGGATTATCGGCCCAGTGATTATAAATCCTAATTAGAATACTAATGGAATAACGCAAGAGTCTATTGTCTGCATGGGACGCTGTTAATTGTACCCGGACCTTTATCTGTAGGGAGTTGTTCACACCTACGTGTATTGTTAATTTTCACCGTAATTCGCGGTCACAATATTGAGAAAGAAGTACGATTTCTGCCTCCGAAAAGATATCATGTTTTTTTAAGTGAAACTTTTATTACGTACGTCGCGTCGTCTCAAACTTTTTCGGTTGTGTGTTGCATGTCGCGTGACAGTCGGCCGCGGAGTGGGGAATTTCGCTTTTATAAATATTCGGAATAACCTACTGAAGTTAGTAGTTAGAAATCATTTAGTCATCCGATGATATTGTGATTTTCCAACGAATACTATTTCTTAAATAGGTCAATTCAGTGCCAATTCAATAAAAAAAAAGTTGTGTGGTTTTACGAAACAAATAGTACAAAAAAATAAAAAATACACTTCACGCCTTTGATCCCAAAGAGGGGTAGTCGCACATGAGGCTATAATATATCCCGAAATTCCCACGGGATTCAGTCATGATAATGCTAGTAATATCGACATTGGAAATTACTAATGTATGTGAACACAGCCTTATAATTAGTTGTCATTCGATAGAGAAGGCTTTATGATGTGCGGATTCTTTACACCTATTATGGCGGTATGCGTTTGTCAGCAGTTTTTTTTATACAATTTATCCTCAGAGTATAATAGTTGTTTGTTCTAATAGAAAAATTGAAGGGGCAGGTTCGAGGCGTGTTGATTGAAGATACTTAATTAAATTAATTATTGTCGATTTATTTACTACAAGTGGAAGTTTATAGTTTCATTTATTCCTTCGATATCGTGTTTCCACATTACAAGTTTAAGATAAAAGAATGTGAAGACCAAAGAATAACCCACTTTTGGGTGGCATTTTAGGAGTTAATCATATAATGATACCTTTATATACTGAGTTTTTAGATGACATTTACGCACACTATTGTAATTTCATACCGGTCACTATTTAGTATGCAATAGAATTGACGAATCACTGCAAAGTGATTATAACTAGACAGCTAGTAAGTAATGTAATATGATTCCAAAAGTGCTTTTATTTAAAACTAGCGGCTCGCCCCAGTTTCGCACGAGTGCAATGCTGATAGATTCCGTAGTGTAGTATATTATGTGTAGTATACATATACTATACGTGCATATACTATAACTTTCCTCTTGATTCACTCTATCTATAAAAAAACCGCATCGAAATCCATTTCGTAGTTTTAAAGATTTAGGTAACAGACCGCGCGGGTAGCTGTTGGATGTTTTATATTATTTAGTGATAGGTACGAGTATCTAATTAATCTAAAGTATGTAAATACTAATAAAAAAGGACACAAGTTTTGAAATATCACTAGACTTGTAAATGCTTCGCGATTTCATTCGCGTAGTTACAGTATTTCATATAAAGTACAACTCCCTCTATATAGCGATGCGTCCCACAGGATCGGGATAAAAAGTACCCTATGTCCGTCTCCTGACTTTAAGCTGCCTGCTAATTTTCAACCAAATCGGTTCAGCCGTTCTTGATTTTGAATAGCGTAACTAACACGACTTTCTTTTATATTATAGAGAGTGTAAAAGGACCCCGAGCAATGGTCTTAGAAACGTTTTTGGGCTCGACAACTTTTCGCCTCCGGAGATGATATTTTGTACGTAGATGAAAACATTATTTTTTCATTTCCCCATATTCACGCCATAGTAAAAGTTGTTCATATTGTCCAACCCACGAACGTTTTTAAGACCATTGCTCGGGGTCCTTTTAAACGTCCTATTGTCACTAAATGTAGAAAAGGTAAACTTGCAACATATTATTGGACTATCGAATCACTATCGTCTTGGATTCCAAATAAAAAAATAAACGAACATTGCGATAACTGTACATATAAGTAACCTTAGAATAATTTGTATTATTCTAAGCTAGTAACCGTCTAAAGTACTTGCCTAAGTACAGAGTGCTAACATGCGGAGTGTGATAAATATCTGCTTGGCATTTCGTCGAGTACGTCGGTAATTCAATATGTTAAAGAACAATGTATAAGGTTAGGCCTTATTGTTTCAGTTGAACAATGAAATGTACCGCATGCCAACAGGTGATTGCATGTTTACCTACATTTTACTAAACCACAGTCCGACATGTTATAACTTGCCATTGTACTTACATACCTATTTATAGTCAATGTATTTTGAAATTATTTATCGTCACTCGTCACCACATATTTCTCTAATTTAAAAGCTATAGATACTACAATATACATATATCTGAGCTACCTATTTAACCCTAAGTCTAGTGTTTCTTTACTCACAACTGAGTCTATTTTAGCAGACATCAATAATATGGAAAGAAAAAACATCGACTTCTTCATACATGTTTTTTGTTCCGGGACATTGACGTCTGGTGAAAATATAGTCTACATAATCATCTCTAGTACTTGGGGCCTGTATGCCACTCAAGACTGACTCTGCCTGTAGTTTTTACAGTATTATATGGAGAAGTAGTTAAATAATTTAAAAGAAAAACGGACCGACTTCATCCAATACGACTACTGGTATTAGCCTCTACGATTTATTGAATTTCCCATCGATTTATCTGGTCCGACATCAACAAACACTGATTTCCTTATTATGGAACCACCATTGAAATATCTTCTTTCTAACAAAAAAAAAAAAACCATCAAAATCGTTTCATAAACGACGAAGTTATCAGCTAACAAACATAAACATTATGCGTGATCTTACATTACAATCCGGGAATGAACAATCAATCATCCCCAGTTTTAGTACCAGTAGGATTTTTTGTCCATTTATATGGGACCAATGGGTATAAATAACCAACCAACTTCGGGGTATAAAACCCTTTCCATTAAGAAGAGAATTATCAAAATCAGACTACTCTGTAAAAAGTTATGCGATAAAGAGACATACGAGTCGACTTGAGTACCACTACCGTTTTTTCGTCGGTCAAAAAACATACTGAGATATTGTCCGTAGTCTATGTCTACTCTCGCTATCTTTCACATTTTTTTTTAATAGAGATAATTCAGAAAGTACAGTGTTATCTATACTAATATAATAAATCTGAAGAGTTTGTTTATTTGTTTGAACGCGCTAATCTCAGGAACTACTGGTTCGATTTGAAAAAAATATTTTTGTGTTGAATAGACCATTTATTGAGGAAGGCTTTAGGCTATAATTTTAGTCTTGAATTACACGTGGAAGTCCAGGGAAGGTTTGAAAGGTGCATTTCTTCCAATACACGGGGTGAAAAGACTTCCTATGGAAAAACAAATATTTGCAGGGGACAGTTAGTCTTTTTATAAATTCCTGCTATAGTTCGTGCATTTCATGAATGCGCGCGGGCCTTAGATGCGTGTGTGGCAGTTTTGTTCGTTTGAACT
>SJJU01006092.1:0-20842 GCA_012932125.1 Conopomorpha cramerella | reverse complement strand
GATTTCAGTATGGTGTTGCAAAATTAATGCACAACGACACAGTCCAACAACGTTTCTAAGACCATTGTTCGGGGTATACCGGGGTAGTTTTTTTAATGTTGTGTTCTCAATGTTGTATGTTACTAGTGGACGATTTCATTCGCGTAGTTTCAGTACTAAAACTTCATACAAACTATAACACCCTCTATAAAGCGTATCACTTGGAGCCTTAGTCTAATAAACTCTGGTAGTTGCATCGCTCTGAAATCATTGCGGCAAACGATGTGAATTGCTGATTTCGTTTCTTTTCACTGTGGTTGTTAGTAAAAAAGCGATGCACATCGCTTTGCCGCTACAATGCCAGAGCAACGCAACTACGAGAGTGCAGTAAACTTGGCCCCTGGTATCATCTGGTAGTTATGCATGACACATTGTAGCCCCTGCAGGACACAGCAAAAAGGCAACAATTAAGAGAGAGTAGGGCGAAGATAATCGAAAATAAGTTGGCAGTAGACTCTCTACATTATTAACAATTACATTTATTGCACATGAAATAAAATCAGCCGCTTAAATATATCATTTTGATATTAATTCAGCAATAAATTATGACAACCTACTTATATCCGATATGTACCAAAGGTTTATTAGTTTTTAAAATAAGAATATTCTTGACAGCTTATCATTTTGTACTTCCATCCTTCTCTGGTGACTTACTAAACGAGCGAAATTAACGAGCAACTAAGAAATCAAGTCTGTCAAGTATATTCTATGCTCCATAGACCACATCGCTGCTTAACATCAGGCAGAATGGTATACAGAATACTTTATTATTGTTTTTTATTATTAAACGCTTGTATTTTCATTTAATATCATCATCAAGATTAAGCTAACTTGAGCTATATTTGGATATAAAGAAAGTTCCTAAATAAGATGCGAATATTTTCACAGTTGCATACACTTAACTTAAGAACGAGGCTAATTTTTAGTTTAGTATTTTCTCAAAAGATGACGCTATGGTGTTTTAAGGCGATCATAAATCACTGATGTAATGTCACGTTTCATTTAACTGTAAGCGTCTGATTGACAGATCGACACAGAAACTAGTAATAACCCCCATGCCATAGAGAAAAAGTCGTTTAAAATGCCTCTTTAGAAAGAGATTTATTAAAAAAATATACAACAAAAACACTCTGTGTAACGAATAATGTTACAAAAGTACTACAGCTTCAATTGATTTTATATAGGTGTGCTTGCACTAAACACGACGAAATTAGTTTAAGTTAATATACCTACGGTAAAGAACTACTACACGAAGTTATTTCCATGTTAAATAATGAAAAAGTCAGAAACTATGAGACGTTCATACAATATTTTATAGTATGCTCCTATTAGATACTATATCGCATACGTCACGAAAACGTGTTCGTCTGTCGGTTGCTAATATTACGATAATGTTACGCTAGCAAAGACACCACCATGTCGTGACACATCCAACGTCATAATATGCTAAAACGTGAAAATGCGCATGTTAAAATTATACTTTATGACGTGCAAAATTATGGGATTGCCAAAAGTTTGTTTTCTAATATCGATGCAAAGGTTGTTTCATACAATTATGGAACCTACTTACTCGTTTGTTTTGTACGTATTTAACTCATCGTACTCGTACGCATTTCTTCGATTGAAAGTCGATTGACGAAAGAGATTTATATGGGTGATGTACTGGGCCGAGTGAGTAGAGGTCACCCCAGAAGGACATATACAGACCAGATTGGTGATGTCCTGGCCGAAAGTGACGTGAAAAGTACTCGAAACCGAAGGTCGTGTATGAAAAGATGTATGAATGTAGAGGTAGATGAAGCGAAAGGGATATGTCAGGACCGTGACAGATGGAGATCTGTAGTCTCTGCCTACCCCTCTGGGAGACAGGCGTGAAGTGTATGTATGTATGTATGTATTTTATATTTAACTTGTGGTACGCCTTAAGGAAGGCTTATCCAGTAGGACGTCAGTGGATTGACATGATGAATATGGATACGCGGTACAGTTAATGGTACGCTGGCGGCGTTACCAACTGTTTAAACCCAATCTATGAGTTCAAGCTGCCTGATGAAAGCCTGCAACAGCCGCAAGCGAACCGTTCTTCGTCTAAAGATTCTGTCGCCGAATCGTTCATTGTCAAAACGTTCTATCGTATAAACACTCAGAGACGAAAAATGTTCTATCGGCACACAGTTCAACGACGAACCGACTGTCGGCGTATGGTTTCAGATTCCATAATGATAATGTGTAGTATCTACCTACATGCCTATCTATTGTGTTACCACCCCAGCCCAACTTTTCCTGTCGTGGAGGTCGTAAGAGGCGACCAAGGGAACTCTCCAGAGAACGGACAGCAGCACTCTGTGAGTTAAACCACAACACCACTGCGATCGCCAACCCGCCTGCCAATTGGCGATTATTGGCATTTCCCCCCAAATGATCATGGAAATCATGGGGCAAGCCTGATCCAGCAGTGGACTTCATGTGGCTGATGATGATGACCTACCTATTAAACTTCCGTAAACAAAACGACCCGTCAGTTACCTCCTCCTAGACATAATATTACGTATTGTACAGGTAAATCCTTGTACTGAAGGGAGGCATGTCGGAAACGAGCGTGGTCTCCGTCTACTTGGCACGACCGCCCGGCGTACCCAACACGGAACAACATGTCTAAAATTGGCATCTTATCACATGCATCATTGGCAAACAATAATTTTATTTGCATCCATAGTATGACAGTGAATAAGTAAATCATTTGTTTCAATTCACTTTGGATTGTTCGGTACGAAATGGGGAGTAACCTTGGCATGTTTGTGGCCTTCGTTTATAATATGTAATGTGATTGTAATCATTTGAAACAGGTACGGAGTATAAAGATAATCATCTGGATCTGTTGAATTAACTTTTGACTACTAGTGACATCGCGTGGGAAGTCTAAGAGTGAAATAAGTTAAGAGAGTACTTAGATACTACAAAGGCTTCATATTCAGGTCATCATAATTTCCTCTGGCACACACCTCTTGTGTTAAAACTTGTGGAAGTTCCTTGGCGTTCTTACATATATTAGCAAAGAATAAAAATAAATAAAATAGAAAATCAAAATGTACCTATTATTTAGATTGCTTGGGTGACCAATTGTGTTGGTACATTTACTATTTCCGCCAATTACATTGTTCAGTTTCAGGAGAACCATAAGCTCACTTTGTCATGACTTATTTGGTTATAAACCATGCCGTTTATATGACATACCTATTTAGATTCTTGTTTATGTCATTAATATAAAATTTTATATGGAGAGTGTATCTTTCAAAAAGTAGAAACCGTAATCTATCATGGAATATCCTCACCATAAGAAAACAAGAAAATTCTGCATACCTCGGGAGCCATATAGTCGGGTGTGCCGCAGAAGGTGTCAGCGGTCTTCTCCAGGAATATTTGCAACTTGCACATGCCGAAATCAGCGATTCGCACGTGCCCTTCAAAGTCCAGTAGAATGTTGTCGAGTTTCAAGTCCCTGGAAGTGTAAAAGTGAAAAATATCATTAGACTAATTGGAGTAAATAATGAAATCTACATATTTAGCGAAAGAATAGAACGATATTGATATATATAAACCGGTGTTAAACAAAAATAAAAACCTTTAAAGTTTAAAAAGTGTAGTTACAATGGCCATATTGCACTTTAGATAACAATTTGATTAAAATAAAAACAAAAAAGCCAGTCTGAAGACAAACAATTACTGACAAACGTAGTTTCATCTCATTCATTTCCCACTATCTTTGACAGACTGTTTTTTCTACAAAACTCCTCATTGTATGAGTAGACAGACACTACATCCTAAGACTATCACCATTAATCAGGGTCGTGACATGTCCCTAATACTGGCCTGAACCACATTCATACATATTTACCGATTTCGAGTCTTTCTTACCTGTAAACAATACCACGCTTATGCAGAAACTTAAGGCCGGAGACAATCTCAGCCGCGTAGAACCGCGACTGAGCCTCCGTGAAGCGCCCGCTCTGCTGGATGTGGAACATCAGGTCGCCGCCATTCAAGTACTCCATCACGAAGAACAAGTGCGACTGGAATTAAAGAGACAAAATTTTACTTTTCTATTATGGCGCCCAACGTTTTTTGGTTTTACAGAAAATAGTATGTACCTATATTTATTTTTGTACAAATTATCATATACATGAAGAATTACGTATTACGAGGGATTTTGACAGTACCGCTTTAATCTTATAAAAAGCCATACTAAAACAGTCCTAAGGACAGAAAACATTACTATGGCGCCCAACGTGGGGTTTTCTTTTTGTGACACGCTGAGTCTTTAATTAATAACAGTAGTAAACTACGGTAAATAAGTAAGTATAGTCAAAGACTGACAGACCTTATGGTGCTTTTTTGGACTGTTTTTAAGATGAACGCTTTTAGTACAATCGCTATTTTTAATATACACTATTAATTGCTGTACTGCACTTTATAACACAAAATATAATAGAACCAGAAGTTAAAGAAGTTCTTGACTGATAAAAATACAGTATAGGAAACTCACATCAGTCTGGAAGGTGGCGAATAGATGACACAAGAACGGATGGTTCGTGCCCAAAGCCAGCACCTTCCTCTCAATGAGCGTGCACTCGACATCATCGTCCTCCAACACCACGTCTTTCTTCAGGCACTTGACGGCGTAGTAGTATTCTGTATCGCGAAGCTCTGCTAGCAGCACCTGAGTAACAGAACAATGGACAGATATCAATAAAGCTAGATCTACAGTCCGATAAGGAATATGAAAAACATAACAGGAATGGATACAAGACAATATTCTTATATAATTTTGTATACCACCCCAGCCCAACGTTCCCGTAGTGAAGGTCATAACAGGCGACCTAAGGAACTCTCCAGAGGACGGGCAGCAGCGCTCTCTGTGAGTTAAACGCCACTGTGATCGCCAATCCGCCTGCCAAGCGTGGTGATAATTGCCCTCCACATGATCATGGAAATCACTGGGGTAGACCCTCATCCAGCAGTGGACGTCATGTGGTTAATGATGATGATGTATGAAGTCAAGAAAACGTGTGCATTGATAAGAGATGAAGGCAACGCCGAGAGACCCTTATGCCATGGCATTGGACGTTCGTGGACTTGTCCCTGAAATTGGTCCAACAAGGCAACATCTTTTTGGTGCGTGTCTATTGAATATTCAATGCAGTCCTTTGATTTCTCTGCAGTCCTGTCTGTCAACAGGTACATTACGCCGCACGTTCTCTAACACTAACGTGTTGTAGCCCTACCACGCGAGACAAGGAGGCAACAAAAAATATACGCGCGATGATTGGCTATGACGTTTCGAAGCTTTGTCTTGTACCAACAAATCGCAGCGCTTTATGTCCTGTCATGTCTTTCTTGTTATGCTCTGGAGGACTGAAATGGCGTGTTAAGATTGCCAAACACAAGTTTAAAAAGATGAATAGCTGGTTATGTTAGCCATGTTGTTAAACAAATAAACATCTGGAACTGACAAAGACAGTAACTGATGTGAAGAGAAAGAAATATTACTTTTTATTACTTTACAACTCCAAACTTCGTATTAAATTGTGTGTTCAAAGTATTTTACTTACTACTGTGTAAGTTAATGGATTGGATAATCGATGGTTAATGGATGAAAGTTGATACGCAATGATTTGCGTACGCATTTCCACCAAGATTACGTAAGAAAACAATTTTACTAGATGCTCC
The DNA here is from genome assembly GCA_012932125.1 of Conopomorpha cramerella. Lineage (NCBI taxonomy): Eukaryota > Metazoa > Arthropoda > Insecta > Lepidoptera > Gracillariidae > Conopomorpha > Conopomorpha cramerella. The sequence continues at coordinate 15,076 of SJJU01006092.1, read as the reverse complement.
TCTAACAACAATCATTGAGATTGTCCTTCAACGGTGTCGCACAATTGTTGCTCATAAAGCATACAGTCTAGCAGTTTCCGAAGAAAAAACACTAATATCATTACAAAAAAAAAGATATTATTACGCACTGAGTAGATTCACGTGACGTTGTGATTTCGTAGTACAACACAGCCAATAATACAACACTAGCAGCTTTCTCTGAAATTTTGGCGCTTCACCAACGGCAAATGGGACAACACAGCACGCGGAAGATACTCAATCCTCACACGCAGCACCGACTAGATAAATAATATTTTAATTAAATACGACTAAGTGCTCTACTTATAAATACATTTTGACAGCGAAGAAAATATGGCGGACAACTTCTTGGAAATACTCATCGGTATTTCGTATGGGTTTACTGATTGGTAAATTGAGGTAGTAATGCAAATTTTGGCCATAGTTCTAAAAAGTATTTTAACCTTGAGAAATGTTATTCTATTCAACGTTTTAGGAGATTTATCATCGAGTCAAATAACTTTTATTCTGGTCTTGCCTAGCTTACGGTTAGTAGGTAAAGTTAAGCATGAGATACCTTAATAGCCCAGAATTTATAAGGATGGATTATGTACTCTAGAGGACAGGACATACAAAGGACGATAAGGGCCCGTTTTCCGTCACTTTAATAGTATACACCTACAATTTATACAGGCAGTTAGGGTAAATAATTGACGAAGAAAACGAAGAAGTACAACAAAAGAAAACTACAAATGTATCACATTACGTCATTTGTTATGATGCCGACAACGAACTCTAACTCTCTAGTATTTATCAAATCGTGTGCATTGCCACTTTAGTCACTAGATGGCGCTTTATGGACGTTAAAAATAAACTGTGGATCGTTGTGCCAGGTGAACCGAGTCAAGCTGCACGGAGGCGCAGGTGGCACCATGCCATCGCCACACCACCGAGGTTAATGTCATTTATACTGAGCTTGTCTCACCACTGTAAGAAAGTGTATGAAGCAAAAGACCTACTTATAATTGTTGAGACAGGTACATATAAACGCAGAGGTATAAAGAGGGCTTGTAATAGCAGTTAACGAACTAAAGTCATGTTCTGTTCAGTTCTCTCAAGTAAGAATTGTGTGTATCATTCTCATTGGTCCCATTAGTTGTTACAGTGGTAATTTTAAGAATTTCTTTAACCTTTTACGAGGCAGTTAGAATATTGATCCCACTTAATTTTGAACCTTAGTCCGTTGAACTACAGTCTAAAATCAATTCATTTCAAAATTGATTTCAAAATGATTACTCGCTACTCACTATAGCTTATGAATATGTTTATTCATAAGGTACAACACCACGAACGCTCATAATGGATATTTTGGGATAAGTAGTGCCATTATATCTACTCATAAATGTTTATTAATAATAAATGAGAATAGTATTTTGATTTATAATTGATATTTACGGCTGATTTATAATTGTTATTTGCTTCAGACAGACGTAAATATCTAGTAAATTTCGTTTCAAATTCGGCCAGCAGTTTATCCTTAAAGGAGTAACAAACATACACACTCATATTTCACTTATTACAGACTTCGTACATTAAAAAACTAAGAGACGTAGTAGGATCATCAAGCTAGAAATGGTAAGCCATTATCAGAGCCTATAATCAAATGCCACTATTCGGTACTGTGTGATGCGTCTGGGTCTCTGTAACAGCGTTTGTGGTCCAGTTGATCGGATACTTGACTTCAAATCAGCAATTGGGAAGACGCTGGTTCGAGTCCGGCTACTGGACATGTACCAATGGGACTCTTTTTCAGAGGCTATGTACGCGACGTAACGCTCGTACTGTGAAGGACATCGTGATGAAACGCACACACCACAAGTTAGGTGAACCCTATAACGGCGATGGGCTCACCCCCTGTCACGTTGGATTAAATACGCTTGGTGAACCGTGAACATTTGCAACTGCTTTGGTTTAAAAGGCGTGAAGTGTATTTTCTTTTTATTCGGTACTGTACGCACCGATATTCATTGTATCTAACTTGAGTTTCTATTTAATACAAATTAAAGCAAGTACGCGATTTTTAACGCCAGGTAGGTATTGGCAATACCTAACGGTATCATATACTGAAATACACTTCAGTATTCCAGGTGTGACTTTCATTGACCCACATAGAAAAGAACAATCCCTGACCCACATACAATTTGAGAAAGAGGAACAATCATTTTCGAGCTTACCATCGTAACGTTAGGTACAGAGTTGTGAAGTTCAATGCACTTTAGTCCAAGTGGCGTATGTTTGACATTTAACCGTCCGAAAATAATTTAAAAGCTTTGATCGTAACACATGCGTCATAATAACACAAGCGTGGACGTGTTCAATTACTCCGAAAACCTCAACATTTTCTCGTGATGAATTATCGGTTGCGGACACTTTTTTTTCAGTCTAGAGTGTATCCCGGTTGTCAAACCCTAAAGTTACGGGACGTCGATTTTCTGGATCCTGAATATGCCGTCCTAATGGGGGAATAAAAAGAAATGTGTGACAAGTAAACAAACAATAAAAAAATTAACTGTCACCTTAAATATTGACTGCTCGGCTTAGTAACTTCGTTGACGTTAAGCCCCCATAATACAGCTAGCGCCATCTTTCACAAGTAAGGGAAGCAAGGGCTCTGAAAATTCCCCATGAATATTTTGGAATCGATAGTTTAAAACCACTCTAGGAACTTACGTACAAAAGTTTCCGTATAAACTTGAGCGGTGTTGACTAAGTGATGACTACTATGTAGTATGTAATTTCCATGATGATTCTAGTCATGATCATCAACCTATATTTGTCCTCTGGAGGCCTCACCAATTGAACTTTGATTTGTTTTCGGATTCTCGCATTCAGTTTCTGCCAGCCATCTTTCGCAAATCATCAGTCTTTGCCTGAGGGCGAACTACACTCCGTTAACCTGATGCGCGATGATACTAGTATAGTATTAAAATAATACTGGCTGACCCGGCAACAGTTGTTTTGCCGATATAATAAATAATATGCCAACCTGTCTGCCAAGCGTGGCGATTTTTGGCATTTCCCTTCGAACAATCATAGAAATCATTGGGGGAGGCCCTAGTCCAGCAGTAGACGCCATGTGGCTGATGATGGTGATTAAGGACCTAGGCGGTCAGAAAAAAATACTTTAGAATTATCACCTAACAAAAGATTGTTTTGATGTATTATTAGGTAGTCACAATAAGAAGAAACTGTAACTTTTATAATTGCTGTGCTGGAACAGGTTTTCATAGATGTATGGAGATCACATAAAAAACGTCGCTATGAAGACTCTTACCCTTAGTTTCTCACTCTGGTCGCATAGATATTTGTTGCGGAAATTTCTCATACTTCGTCACGGGTAAATAGGAACCTAATGAACAAGTGTGCTTCATCGCAAACCACATAAACATCAGGCTGAATTCAAACACTTGTTAAACATGTTAGAGCGACGATCACGCCAGTCAACTTATTATCTGCTTCACATCCGCAAGCAACGTCATTATTTCATTAATTTATGCCCAAGTTTCATAAATTTCAAGCGAATTTCATTGAAAAACATTTACGTACCATACAGGTAGCAAGTCGTTACTTTAATACAATTTTGAAAGATCGTAACGTTGGTTGCATGTAACCTGTATAAAAGTAATGTCTCGTGACCCGAATAGTATGATAGAGGAATTCCGGGGTTAATTATAGAATCGTAAAGGTTTATCTTACTGTCAAACTTTAATCTTGTATGTTTATGAATTTACGCTGCCACTTGCAGAGCAATTTTTCTAGATAGGTAATATTTATTTATAACTATTTTTTATTTCGCTACACGTAAACACCTCTCTACATCTCTCAACAGTGACCCAATTCAATGGAAAACAGAGCGAAAAGAAAATGCAATGTCTATTATACTTTTTTATTTTAAGGTTTCTGGGAAATGTGTTTACCTAGCTCGTGAATGTACGAAGATTAATATTTTTATCAGTTTTTTATTCTTTTAGCGTTATTTATTCTTTGTTGCGCCTTCACACAGACCACAGAGTCTTATTATTTTACCAAGTGGAGTAACAATAGGGAATTTTCTTTGACGTTTTCCTGACAGATTTTCGGGCTTCGGGATTAAGAACTATCATTACTGTCAAATTTTGTTTGGAAAGTTTGACAGCAATGACAGTACTAAGCCCGAAAATCTGTCAGGAAAACGTCAAAGAAAATTCCCCATTAAGTATATCTTTTTGCAATTAGAGTGGACAAATATGGGCTGATGATGATGATAATATCTTTTTGATTCAAAATAGCACTAAGTATAATAATATTAAAAACAATTTGACGAAACAGTACAGTACAGCTCACAGTATGTGTGTTCAGCTTAAAAATCAGTACTAAAGTGTCTCTTGAGCATAGTTTGTCCCTTTTACACCAACATAATTAGAGCGTAACAAAAATTACGCAGGGATCTATGCTGGTTTACAGATGTATAGTACAAGAACACATAAACTTTTTATACTATTTGAAACAATCGTTTGACTCATTGCAAGAAATGTTAGATTACATTATAAGAAGCTAAATTTCATTAAAATTATAATATACATATTTTATATTGTCTAGGTTTATCTCTCCGAAGTATTAACGCTTTCCCAGATTTATAAAGCGACCTCTGTCTTTGCTATTTCCAAATGTTACTGATTATTTTCAAACTTTCAAGGACCTTCAACTTCCAACATTGGATAAATACATAGGTACCTATGTAAGTAAGAGTTTCTAAACTATATTTTGCCAAAACAATCTGTAGCATGCTTTTAATGTGGGTATATCTTGGTATGTTTTCAAGAAACAGAAACACAATCTTGCTCGTGACGGCAAAACGTCGTCATGTCGACCTATTGGTAATTAGGTAATTCATATGAGAGTAAAACACATACCTACCCTCCCACTATGCTCTACGGTCTGTCTGTCATACATTCATCAATACTGAATCATATTCGAAAATAGGCGGAGACAATGCGCAAAAAACACTCCTAAAAAACTTCACGGATGGCGATCGGTAATGTATAGGTACATGACGTGTGTCATTTCAGAAATATTTTTTCTGAACGAAATATACTTTTCTTGGTAAGATTCAGATTTAGTCACTTTCGTTTAAATAAGTGTGATCCAGAATAGAGAGATTTTCCCGCTTGTCTCACCCGTGGACATAGGTACCTAACTACTTGCTGAACTACGTCAAAATTTTGACATCGTGTCGCAAGTTTGCTCAGTGTTACGAACAATTAGGTTCTTGAATCTGATTTTTTAATAAACATGACGCATAGTTAGAACAAAATAAGAAACATGCCGATTTCTATTAATGATAATTTAATTTTTGCATCTTTTAGTGTCACTTTTGTTCTAACTGTGCGATGAGATGCTTATTAAAACTACCTAACTAAAGCAAGGTTTAATTTGTATAGAAAATGCTATTTTTCTACTTGTCTACGTTTATATCACTTATGCATCTATGTACTGTATTATAGTGTGTAAATTAATGGGGATTTTCAAGGGCCCTTGTTTCTCTTAGTTATGACAGATGGCGCTAGTTGTATTAGGGGGACAAATGTCAACGAAATTACTATCTTCAAGCAGTCCGTATTGAAGGACAGTATTTTTTTTATTGTTTATCTACATGTTACAAAAGTGTCTGAAGTCTAAATAACTCGCCCAAATAATAAAAAAACGCACTAAAATATAACTGACAGAAGTCTACTAGCTAGTACTAGCGACATCTAGATAAGAAACTTTTGGAGTTTGAAAATTCCCCATTGTGTACTCAGATAGTCGGTGCGAGTACACGACCTGTTTTTTAAAATAATTACCTATGTCACCGGATGAATTTTGGCATTTTGGGTTTCACACACAATCTTGTAGTTAGGTATTTTTCACATCACTTTTCTTGGCACGGCCTGTCCGCTTCGTGCCCACCATTTATTTCGAGGTGACATTTCGTATTTGAAATAATTATTTTTGGTAAAATTGTTTTTAATGCGCCTAGTCCCATGTGCGCAGTCGCTTTGTCTGAATTCGTACGTACGTTCTACATTGTATTTAGGTACTTCTGGGAATTAGGCTTCTTTTCAAAATGACACATTTATCTTTCCCTACAATATTTTACTCAGACTTTCCTTTGTTTCTTAGATATAGGTAAAGTGTAAAATCATGAATACCTACTAATGTAGGTATATAGGTCAAGAAAACAATACGTACCTACATATTAATGAATGTCAACTAAACTACTGGCTTAGTGCGAATATTTTCCAAGAAATAAGAACAATAACAAGAAAATTAGGTAACGACTGAACTAAAAAACAACTACCGAACCCCGTTCGAACTACCGTACTACAAATATTTCTCAAGATGTACCCCAGGTGAAATAATTGTACACAAACAAACAAACAATTACGTCCGTAATACCCACAAGGGTGTGGATGACAAAGACCCTTCGGCCACATTCAGCATAATATTGAGTTATAGAGAGAGAGAGAGAGAGAGAGAGATCAACAGTATGCAGATATAGGAGTTTTTATAATAATGAGTTTGACTTATATGTGTAGGTACTTTATCGAAGCTAATTTTGTCCAAATGTTTATTTTTTTACTGGAATTTATGGATTTTTAACATGATTTTCTTTATTTTAACATGTTGTTAGAAAATTTACGAAGTACTTAAGTCGGAAAATTAAAAACTGTGGCTTAGGCCACTTCAGCGCTGACGGCCACAATTATCTATAAGCTGATAGCTTGAATAAAACTAAATCTCCAAAGCCCATAGTTCGACTGCTACGACATACCAGCAAAAAGGCAACTAATGTATTCTATTACTATGTATGAATGATAATTGTATGCAATAGAAATACAGACCTTTCCAAAGCTGCCTTTTCCTAGCACTTTGATGAAGTGGAAGTCGTCGATGACGTATTTCCGGAACCGCGGGATGCTCTTCGCAGGCGGGGTGAAGCGGCCAGTCTTCCGGAACAGGCTGTACGCTGTCGATGATTCTGTGGAGTTTTGAAGGTTATGAAAAACTTTTTGTTTATAAAATTAAGTATTTAATGCAGTTGTATCCTTTTGCATGCATACCTATCTATCTATTCAATACACAGTATAAAATGAAGTCGCTTCCCGCTGTTTGTCCCTCTCTTTCTTTTGTCTGCATATGCTTAGATTTATATATATAGCAAAAGTTTTTCATGCGGTATTCTTTAGTAGATAGTAATTTTTAAGGAGGTTTATACGTATAATACAAGCATGTAAATGCAAAGAAACACTGCTAATAATGGACATTAGCAAAACAGCGTTTACCGGATAAGCTAGTTATGATAGAAATTGATAAGACAATAAGAAAATTAAATATCACCTATCGATTGATGAATGATTGAAAATAGAGATCTATTGTCTCGGCCTACCTCTCGCAGGCAGACAGGCGTGACGGATACGTATCCGGCATGTACTAAAATAAAAATAAAAACAAAGTAGCTCCATCCATTCTCATATTTTGCAATTTGGCGTCCATTTGATCATACCGCGGTGCAAACAAACAAAAGTATAAATAAATGCCGTCCTAAATATACATCTAATCGTTTGGATTTTGAGTTCTAAACCAAAGGCCGTAGGTTCAATACACTCGACGAATAAAAATATGATAGCCATCTACCGCGCACTGAGTACAGTTGGGTAGAAAAATTGGGACACGAAACCGCTGAAACAGTTGGATCTTGTTAGAGTCTTGCAAGCCGCATAGCACGTTCAGCCTGCCTCTTTTCCACCAAAGTGTCATTTTGACTACCAAGATTATAGTTTACTAGTGGACGCCCCGCGATTTCATCCGCGTATTTTAGTAGTACCTGCATCCCAAATTTCAAGCGTCTAACTTGAGTGGTTTAGATTTTTCATACAAAAGTATTTTCCCATTAATTCCCGTTCCCGTGGGAATTTCTGGAATTCCTTTCTTAGTGCACCCCTACGGTACCTAAGCTACGTCCGTTCCGAATTTCAAGTGCATACGTTTAGCCGTTTGGGCTGTGCGTTGATATGTCAGTCAGTCAGTCAGCTTTTCCTTTTAAATATTTAGATATACATATTCATTCCTACTATAAGGGACATACAATATTGTATAGTTAGAGTTAAACTCACGTTTTTTATATTGTTGTCTCCTTTATTCTAAACGTCAATTTCGGATTGAAAGTCTACTTGTTTTTGGTCCGAGAATTGGATCGAGTAAAAAAACACTAGTAAATTTAAGTGCCCACGAGTGGTTGTAAAAGATGTGTGTATATGTGTGTGACTCACTCAAACACATTTTACAGATCAGAACTAGGTATTTAGCAAAAGCATGATTTCGCGACACCGTAAACAAATATCAAAGTATTTGTCAATGAAATCAGGGCAAGTATTAAAATATATTTATTATGTCAAATTATGTTTTTTTTCTCGTACAACGTTGTAACTGCTACCTAGTTATTGTTTAAAGTAGCCAAACGCATTGTCTCTTGGTCTCTGTTTTGTTTCTTGAGGAACCAAAATCACCCTAAACATTACCAATTTCTTCTATGGTGCTAAGATTATTTGGCAATCTATCACCCTGAGAGGTCAAAGACTAAAATCCTGAAGGTACATGGGAATCAGAAATACACTCGGGAGCAATGAAATCGACTCATTTTATCACTTCAACCTGTATACTGAGTCGATTTCATTGCTCCCGAGTGTATTTCTGATTCCCATGTTCCATGATATACTATCAGCCGCATTGTAATTTTCTCAACAAAGCATCATTGCAAAAACTGATTTTAACTAAGATGAAATTTCCAGGCTGGGCAGGCTTGTGTGTGTCTTAATGTTTTCATCGCGACTATTTAAACGGCAAAATAGCAAAACCCTTTTATTTCCCGACGAACGGTACATATTCACGTGTGCTGTGCGTCTGCCGCAGAGCTACATACCGATTGGCACGGTCCACTGGGTGAGCGTGGAACATCGACTCTAATATAAACACAACTAATTGATGCCAGTGACACTGTGCCCTTTATCATTTAGCCCAATTAATGTGTACCTATGATTATCAACTACCATATCATTATCTATATGTAATAATAGTTGACAAACATTGTTTTGCCAATAGACATTATTAACAATGTTTCTCTGATAAAATCGGCATGTATCATACTTATAAACTTTTCTCATGGATCACTATAATAATAATTAAAGAAAACTGCATCAAAATACGTTACGTAGTTTTAAAGATCTAGGCATACACAAGGACAAACCGCGGGAGGTGACTGTTTTATGTTATGTATTGATTACAACGACAAAAGATTTGTGTCTTTGAATTGAATAGGCTCCGAAACAGGCTCAGAAATACGTTAAGATAATCTGGGAATGCGTGGACTATCTTATTGTGATAAATTAAGGTATGAAGTAGTAAAAGAAAGTGTAGTTCAAAAAATAAGATGTAGTAACAAGGGTTGAGAAAGGAATGCATCGGTGGTTTGGTCACTTGGGGCCTGAATCCACTACACGTACTACACTAGTAGTTGTATCTCTCTGGCATCGTAGCGGCAAACGATGTGCATTGCTGATTTCCTTAGTGTCATTTCACTGTCGTTCTTAGTAAACTAGCGATGGACATAGTTTTTTGCTACGATACTAGAGCGATGCAACTACGAGAGTGTAGCCGACTTTGCCCCCTGGACTGAATATATAAAAGGAGATTTGCGAAACAATTATAGTTCCAAATTAAGTGGGCATGCCGGTAAACTTTTTTTTTAATCGCAGTGTACAAGTGTTTCACCACCAATTTTGGTTGTCCTATTGTAAAAGTGCGATGGGGGTATTAGGATATGTAACTCCGTAGCAAACTCACTTTCAAACAAACGTTTGGTACATTTGTCGACTAAATCGTTGACGTCTTAAAAAAAAAGTATTAAAAACCTACGTGCCTGCATGAAAAGCTTGATGAATATGTATGAGAGGTGTGCAACAAGGATAGTAGTAGGTGGAGGTGTTTCTCCCTGCCTAGAATGAAATATCAATGAAAACGATGTAACTGTCCAACAACGTAAAGAACTCAGACCAAAAACCCAACATCCAAAACTGACTTTTAGAATAAAAGGAGTAAAGAGAAAAATAGAAAGGAGGACGAATACTATTAAATGTGAAAAACATGCAGGAGTTACAGAGTAAGATACAATATGTTCTATTTCTTACTGTGTACCAGGGTATAGTTCCAAACAGTCATTTTGTTAAAAAAAAAGTGATCCAGAAATACATAATTTTCCATACAATTTGGCGCAACAGACTTATTTAAGGTGCAAAACAGTCTTAACCCTTAATCAAAGAAAGGCTAGTATACTGCCACTTGACCAACACATACTTTGAACCTTATTGAATGTCTTCACTGGAATTATATAAAGATCCCAGAGGAGTTATCAGAGAATAATCACAAAAGGTATGTAGAACTACAGGACACACACATACCTATTTCAACATTAAACAATAATTTCACATTGTGCTTAAAAGCTAGGTTTTATGATGAACATCACCCGGGTTTATGTGATGGAGTCGGTAATTAGAATAAGAAACGTCAATAGAGTGCAAAATCCATCAAAAAAAGATCTAACCTTGTCTGATTAAGGGTTAAGGTGCTACGCGGCTTCCAAGTCTAGTTGTGTTTGGTCGGAGATAAATAATATAACTTTGGTGTCATTGTACGGTCTTTGGCTTGTGCTTCATCCATCACAAATGAGGGGCACATGACCCAAGTCTTCCAGCCGTGTTATTTATAAAGTGCAGGATTAAAAACCACTTTATTCAAAACCCAAAGTACACTTTTAATAATAACAAATGGGATAATTTGTCTTTCAGACTGGCAGCGCTTCAAAACTGTGTCGGCTGTTGTTTTTTTTTTTAATCGAAACGATATCGTTCCTCAACATGTTGCATGTTGAGGGTGACTCAATAGCAAACATTTAACCAGTAATCATGAAAACGTAAAATTTACTAACTATTTTGGTAATGGAAATACAAATCGAAACGCTGTCGTCTGCTGAAATAACTTTACAGGTTATTACTGCAAACAATGTATCTGAATCGTGTTGCGCCGACCCCACCTAGTATGACATAAGGGCAGGAAAATGATGATGATGAATGTAGGGTTATTTATTTTTTACCTTATTGATTTATTAACTAGTTTGTACTGAGCTTCGAAATGTGTCAATTATTTCCTATATCGGAGCCAGCTACCAAACCCGGCTACGAAATGGGACTAAGGCAGTTAATGCAAGAACTATTCTATATACTGTGCAAAGGCTATTTTATACAATGCATTGATTCGCTCCATTTTAAGCTTCAAGTACCTACAAAAATAACTTCATGTAAACTATGCGTATGTTAAAAGAAGGAATCAAGTACTAATGTTAGATTTCTCAATATCACGTCTGACACATTTGGCACACCCACTCAAAGGGTTAGAATTGTGAACCCATAAATAATGTTATGAAACTAAAATGTTGTTAAATTTGTTTTTCTCAGAGATATTTTATTTTCAGGCAATGAAAAATTTCTCACTCAATCAAAAAACTCTTGCGATTGTATTTTGCTCGTATTTTTTTTAACATCGAATAAATAAAACTCATAATAACACACTCTGTTTACTTCGCTCGTTACTCAGAGACTTGCGTATATGAAGGTACAACGATATAGAGCGCTTTTTTATACGGTTGTTCCTATTCCAATGTAACACAAGTTTATGTTCTGGTCTAGATTTCGTTGTTTGCGCAAATAAACATGTACAGAACGGCCCATATTTTTCAAAAAGTCTTACAAACGTAACATAACTTTTGAAGATATAATACACAGAACATTTTATAGCCAGTCATATTGAGCTTTGATGGCAGATCGTTTACTCATAATTTGGGCTAACAGTGTGTGTGTTTAAGACAGACTTGCCGACTTTTGGCAAACAAAACTATGTTACACCAGACTTTGTTCATCCCTGCAATTATGTTCACAAGATGATGCGATAAAGAGCGAAACTTTACTGCCGCTAAGGAATGCGTATGCGAATAGCTTTAGCACGCACCCAAAACAATTTATAAATACAATAGTACTACTGCTTTCTACCGAAATACCTTGAGAGCCCTACTTCCACGTGTTCGACGTAAAAGGGCCTGGCAATCGAGAACGGATTAAATTATACGTAGGTATCTGAAAAAGTGAAACAAATTCTCAACCTTAACCGTCAATGTTTTACACAGAACACAGCAGACGAGAGAATTTGAAGTCTATGATATTTGGAACAGAATTCAAAACCGTTAAAACGTAATTTACTATTAGACCGCCAGAAAAAAGCCTTTGGTCGTTTACCGAGAGACATCCTATGTAGGTACTTGTGATTACTGTTTTATATATCGCTTCTCGAGAAGTTATCCGCCTAAAGTAGTATGTTGCATGGTGGGCGATAACGCCCCCATGTGGGCGGTGCAAACCTAAAGGGGGCGGTAAGTAAGCCAGGAAAATGTATCTGTCTACGCTAATGTAGCTCCATAAAAAATTGATTTTGTTGATAAGTAGGTAAAAATTTTAAAAATAATTGGTTTTGAGAGTAGACAGTAGACATAATTTTAGAGAAAATGAACCGACTTCTACCGGTACTAGCCGCCCGCCCATAATTTATTTAAAGTCCCCTTCGAATTATCGGTTATACCCTGTTCTCCTTATCATGGGATCACTTCGGAAAAATCTTCTTTCTAACAAAAAAATACCGAATAGTTATTGGCGAGGAACATAAAAAAAGCATAATCGAATTGAGAAAGATTCCTTTTTTGAAGTGGCTTAAAAATACGTTTGGAAAACTTTTGTTTAAAATCGTGAATGTGCTATTTATTTAACATTGGTGTTCTCTTTATCGACACACAATTCAATCATACTTTCCACGTAGTTGTACGTAAAAAGTTAGGTTATTTCAGCCCAATGTGCAGCACACAGAAATATAACTCAGGTTATATTTCAATTGTTTGTCGTCGTATTTTAAAATGACAGTAAGTGCCTAATTCGTATCGTATTTCGTTTGTTATTATCAAAACAATTTTCAAACCCGTCATTACTTTATTCGTACGTCGACACGTTATAAATAAAAGTCGTGTTAATTTTCATGAATATCTTTTCATCGTTAAGGTTTATAGCCTGGAAATGTGTATAAATGTATGTATGTGGAAACAAACAGATGCCTACCAGATTTACCGTATCTATAACAAAGTGTGTCGAGTCTTTGAATATTTAAAATAAAAGGTTCCCAAATTGACTACTGCCTAATGTGATTTTTTTAGGCAACTCCCATATTGATTTAAAACACTTTAAATCAATGTTTTATTTTTTAATGAAAAAACATTTCTGTGATCTAACAACGTGATTAAGGTGGCGTTATCATCCACTTCGAGAAAGACTGGTTTAAATCATAATCTTATATGTACCGGATGACCTTTGGCACCAAACATTTTGAACTCTATCGGTCCGTGATAAAATCTACAATAACTATTTACTGTATTAACAACGACCCCTACATAGGACAACTGGGAAACACAATCGACTGCCAAAACATCAATAGAATCCTTCCGTATGATCAAGAAACGACGAAAACCCGAAGACATCATTTACAGATTAACGCAACCGGGAGATATGTTTATCTACTATATAAAAATAAGTCGGGTTTTCCTCCCTGACGCTATAACTTCAGAACTCACGAACCGATTTCCACGGTTTTGCATTCGTTGGAAAGGTCTCAGGCTCCGTAAGGTTTATAGCAAAGAAAATTTAGGAAAAATTTCAACAGAAAAGTGGGAAAACGAAACGAAGCCATCTGGTGGCGAAACGGAGTTCGCCGTGTTTGTAGAAGCTTTCGCAAGCTTTTGCCAATTGTGTCCGAGCGAACGAGTGAATTTATATACCGCGCTAAAAGCGTCTAGGTAATTCCTCAAGCTTAAAACAGACCAGGATATGCTCATTTAGATTAACACAAATGTACAAGTGCTTTAACCCCGTGTACGTGGAGATATGTCGACCTGTTTTCATGTTTGCATACCGACATACATTCTCTTGTACCGCACCAACTGTGAGAATGACATACGTATGGGTGTGTTGTATGTTATCAAGGATGTTTTGATTAGCTGGTTATTTAATAGTTACGATCGTTACGCTCTCGATATCTGGCATTTGGTATTCTTTTATCGGATATCGTTTGCAACTGGCTATTTTGGTACGTCTTATTTGATATTATACATTACTAGCGGCCCGCCTCGGTTTCGCACGAGTGCCAATATGCTAATGCTATGCTGTTTCTCTACTATATTTTTCACTAGTGGACGGCCCGCGATTTCATTCGCGTAGTTTAGTAGTCCTGCATCCTACATCAACCTGCATCCCAAATTTCAAGTGTCTAACATGAGCCGTTTAGATTTTTCATACAAAAGAATTTTCCCGTTTATTGCCGTTCCCATGGGAATTTCAGGAATTCCTTTCTTAGTGCGCCCCTATGGTACCTAAGCTACGTCCATACCAAATTTCAAGTGTCTACGTTTAGCCGTTTGGGCTGTGCGTTGATATGTCAGTCAGTCAGTTATTCAGTCAGCTTTTCCTTTTATACATATATTTAGATGTTATGAATTCCTTTGTTAGTGCACCCCTACGGTACCTAAGCTACGTCCGTTCCAAATTTCAAGTCCCTACGTTTAGCCGTTTGGGCTGTGCGTTGATATGTCAGTCAGTCAGTCAGTCAGCTTTTCCTTTTATATATTTAGACTAGTGGACGGCCCGCGATTTCATTCGCGTAGTTTAGTAGTACCTGCGTCCCAAATTTCAAGTGTCTAACATGAGCCGTTGAGATTTTTCATACAAAAGAATTTTCCCGTTTATTGCCGTTCCCATGGGAATTTCAGGAATTCCTTTCTTAGTGCACCCCTATGGTATCTTAGCTACGTCCATACCAAATTTCAAGTGTCTACGTTTAGCCGTTTGGGCTGTGCGTT